>VMDO01004340.1:0-127082 GCA_007922755.1 Pedetes capensis | reverse complement strand
TAGATTGTTGCTGAAGAATCAATTTTCATCCTATGAGTCAAGCCTGATCCTTAAGGAAATCACTTGGAATTCAAAACAAACACTTGTGACTGATGGGAAACTGATGATAGCTCACATCATCCATTGCTGGAGGTCTTCAGGTACTGACTACTCTGGTTTTCCAAATGTGTTTGCATTTAATTTAAGATAACTCTCCTCAACTAGGAGAAAGTTGATGAATAAGAAGCTCAGTTGTTTGGAAATTTGCATGTCCTCCAACAAACAGAAGGAAACAAAATTAAAATACCATCTTATTAAAGGAAAATGGTTTACAAAGAAAGGGAAAAAAAACTGTTCAATGATGATTGTGTGTTTCCCCTCAAATACCTTTACATCTACAATGTTCAATGAAATACTCAGTTGTTCTTACCTAGTTTTTGGATTAGAAGTGGATTTAGATCCTGAGTGGGCCTCCCCTCCAGTCTCCTGTGTGGTTTTATTCTTCCTTTCCTCCTCCTCTGCTTTCTTCTTTTTTCCTTGGAATAAGGTTTGAGTGAATTAGAATAGGACTCAGATTCCATCTGCACTGCATTTTAATAGCACAAACTTAACCGAAATACCTCACTTCTCTGAAACTCAGTTTTCTTATCTGAAAAATGCAGGTGATAATGACTATCTCATAAAATCTATGTGAGGATTGGATGTAATAATGAATGTGAAAAGACTTCCAAAACTGTGAATCTATTATTGGAGCTAGTGACTTCTTTAAAGAAATAATTTCAAAATTATTTCTTGCTGTCAAAGAGCTCTTTGTTTATGCCAAAGCAAGTCTAGTCTGCTTTATTTGCTTAAGCCAGTGTCCCATATTCTGTCCTCAGTTATAAAGCTAATGCCTAAACTCATTCTACCTTTCTTCAGTTTTATTGAGGTTTTTCCAAGTCATGTTAATATCTATATCACCATATCTTCACCATTTTGGTAATATGTACTGAGTATTTCCTGTATGCTATTGAGCTATAAAATATAATTAACTGCCTTCACATCTATGATATAAGAACTATAAATAAATATGCTTTAGCAATGAGAACATTGGAGTTGTTAGAACTTAGTTCAGGACACATAGCTGGCATGTGGCAGAGCTTAGGTCCCTTCACAGCTATGTGTGTCTTCAGTTGCTAGAAACAATTGTCACTTTTTGGACACTGTCTCCGGGGTAATCATAAGAAAGAATTCTTACCTGTAAAATCCGTGGGGAATTCTATGTGTGAGTTCTGGGAGTCTGAGAAATCCCTGGAATTAAACACAACAGGTCACTGTAGGTAAGTCGCTTTTACAGATTCCCAAATTGAAAATGTTAAGAACCCAACAAAATACTCTAAATCATGTCTAGAAATTTTAATCTTCATCAAAGGCAACACTTTTCCTAGATTCAGCATTAACAACAACTGGTTTTCCAGCTATACTTGCAGACTTGGGATGAAGAAAATATTATTCATCGGTAATTGGTGAAGAATAGTGAGGCAGACTTTGTTTAAGGCCATGGTAGTAGGTCCAGGGATCTCTGCAAGGGGGGTTGAGGTGTCAGTAGAGGGATAGGAGTATGGTCAATTCTAATTAGCATAAGAAAAAGTGGGAGTTTATAGCCAAGGAGCAGAGTGTAGACCAATGGATAGAAAATTATTAAAAGGGAACATCAGGCTGAAGTGATATTCCGGCTAAACTGGCCTAACAGGATTCTTGCTGAAGGTAGTGCAAGAGGGTCAGACATCCCCTTGGCGATAGTAGAGGAGGAAGAACCTAAATGGGTGTTGAGAGTCATTGGATACCAAGGAGAGAGGATTCTGGCTATCAGCAGGAGTCTGGATTAGATTGAACACTGAAGCAAAACATGGAAGCCCAAAACTCAGGACCTAGTTGAGAACCGTTTAGAGGAGCCAGAGTAGAATTTGGTTGAGGAGAGAATCCTTGTCACCTGCAGCATGGGGTGGTGAGCAGAGGGCAGCACCATCTTGCAAGGCTCATCCCCCTTTACAGAGAACTTTCTGGGCAAGACCAAGGGATAGCTTGAGAATATGGAGCTGCCAAGCAATGGAAATGAATGTGCACGCGCACGCGCGCGCACACACACACACACACATACACCATTTTTACTATGTAACATTGATCATTCAGGAAAATGATTGCAGAAAAGGAGTCATGGGGACCCTTCACATCTGAGTCCATACCTAGTTTAAGGAAAACCATTCAGGTTGAAAAGAGGGCTAGAATGCTTAAGTTTGTGTCATGGTTTCCCTTGACTAACTCTATAACTTATGAAGGCTTGAATGCACCAGAGTCTTGATTCTCTTACCTCACAGAACTATCGGGAAGAGGAGATAAAACTTGTAAATATGTTGGAGAATTGTTATATAAACTAAATAAGCTGATCCATATACACACCTAGAGTAGTACCTGACACATACATTAATATAACCGATAATAATATTAATCATATGGGTGTTATTGAAACTCTATACATCAGTGAGCCTCCATAAAGTAAGGAAAATAACCTATTACCATTAGTTAATACTACATCTGCTATTCTTAGTGTCAAGTTCTCTTTTTAACCCATCTATTAAATTGATGTACTTATGTTCCACTAATGCCTTAACTTTCAAGTGAGCATTTAATGTCTTTGGTGGAATTTGACCACCAAGAGGTGGTTTATTGGCCATTTTCATCTTTGTAGGCATTTTTAAATCCAGTTTAATGCAGAGAACAGAGCGAAGGTAATTATCCCCTGTTTTTCATTTACATAGCTATCACTCAATGCCAGTGGTTTCAGCAGTTTTATCTGAAATGGAATCCATTTAATAACACCAAGAACTTATTCCTATAATCGACTAACAATTGAAAGCAAACCTAGTAACAGAAAAAGGCATAGTTACCTATACTGAGAGTCCTGTGTATGATAATGGGAGTTTCTTTTCTTCAGCCTTGAAGGATTAAAACGAGATTTTGGAATGTTAAGTGAATTTGTAATAGAAACAGTGGGAAAAGTATCATTTTGTATTTGAGCTTCCACAAAAGCTTTAGGAAATGGCAAATTAGCCATCTAAGTGCCCTGGCTCATTTTACTCCCTCCTTTGTCTTGCAAATGAAGGTTCCTAGAAGAGAACATTCCTCAGAAAGAGGTTAAGTGCTGGATCAGATTACCACTGCCTCTAGCTTCTGTTTCTCTGGCTGTATTTTCTTTCCCTGCCACTAGAGACCCGATGTCAGCTCTTGATTTCCAAGGGTACTTCAGAAAGGCCTGGTTCCCTTAGGGTCATATGCACTGAGTGCTCTGGAAAATCACATACATAAACAAAGCTGGTCAAGTAAAGACAACTGGAAATTGTGAGGTCTGTGCTCCACTTCAGAAAGCATGTTTTATCTTAACAGTCTCAGCTCTCAGCTCCAATTCCTCAGTGTCTGATGCTTGGATTTTTAAAGAGAATTTAAAAACCTGGAAATCTTTCAATTATATGAAATTGTTGCCAGAGTTTTAAGGGAAAAGCGGTAAATCTAGATGTTTCATTGGACCCGGCTTGGTCACCCATCCCAATATCCCAATCGAAGAGATGAGTAATGAGGGGCAGTGAAAGGAGCTTTAAGCAGTATGATCACATTGGGAAAACACAAAAAGAGGTTCGGCAACT
This sequence comes from Pedetes capensis, assembly GCA_007922755.1. Lineage (NCBI taxonomy): Eukaryota > Metazoa > Chordata > Mammalia > Rodentia > Pedetidae > Pedetes > Pedetes capensis. Next base: position 123,423 of record VMDO01004340.1, on the reverse strand, counting down.
CCATATATGTCTTCAGGGGGCTGAGAGAAACTTGGAGATTTTATAGAAAAGAGAAACAAAAGTCGAGTTTGGAAGTTTGCGTAGCTGGGGTTTGCATTGCTAATAGAGCAGGTGTCTTGGTTGGGCCCTGGTCTGATTGATCCTTGTCTTCTTCCTGGTTCTTTGAGGTGGTTCTGTAGAAGTTGTTATCCCTGCCATCACTTGAGGAGGGTAATCTTGTTCCCAGGAGGAGCTCACTCCAGCTCCATCATGCAACATCCCTGTTAGCAGGGAAAACCGAGGCACCTGGAGAAGCTTGGAGAAACCTGGAGAAAAATGTGGGCAACACTGATTCTTTGATAACCTAAGATAACCTATCCTACATTCATAGCTGAGACCCCTACAACAAAAGAGAGATTAACAAAGAGGAAAGCATGCATGTTTATTTAATATAAATTTTACATGACAGAGTAACCTTTATAAGCAGCTGTAGACCTAAAGAAATGGGAAATTTTTGGCTCCTAAGTGCTGTTTTCTCTGATTTTTGTTTTTAAAAGTGTGATGAAGAACAGATAGTGGTGAAAGAGAAATATGAGGCACAGTCCCACAGAGATCCTGATCCCTTTTTCTGCAATGAGGAAATATTAGGATATTTGTAAAAGCCACCCATATTGTTTTGCAACTACATTTATGAACCACTAAGTGGGAGAATTACTGTGAGCTAGGATTTGTCTTTATGCCTCTTGATTTTTCAGTTCATATTAATTAAATGAGCATAGTGTAGATAAAATGAAAAGCTGTATAACCACCTCTTATCTATTATCTAGCAGATACATTGGTTAGCACCATTGGTTCTAAGCAACCTTAACCATTTTTAAGCTAGATAAAGGGACAGATGAATTTGTAGAAGGATATGGATCAGTCCAAAAAGTTGATGACAGTACAGTTCAATAAATGCAAACCACATCTCCAATTTTAAATTTCTAGTAACCATGGTTTCTAAATGTAAAACAATAGATAAAATTTAATTTTAATAATATACTTCATCTAACCATGTCCAAAATATTATTTCAACATAAACAATATAACAGCTAATTAAGAGGTCCTTGCATTCTTTTTCTTAACAAAGTCTTATGAAATCTGTTGCATATGTAGTATTTCCAGCACAACTAAATTCACACTAGCCACATTTCCTACCAATTTATTAGGGAAGAGAGTCCAAAGATTCAAAATGAGAGAAATGGTAGAATTACAGAGAAAGGGGCAAAAATGCATTTCAAAATTGTCTATTTGTGCAGGTATGTGATGTTTGACCCCAGAGGACCTCTTTAGGAGTCTTGTTCACTGTGTCTGAGAACTGTCTGCTTGGAAATCAAAGGGAAAAAATTTTCCCATCACTGTTTTGACAAGATGGCTCCAAGGCACCCCTCTCTCCTGCACTTCTGGGTGGTTCATGCCTGAAGACCAAGCAGGTTCTACAGGGTTCCCTTATAGGTATCAAAGGAGCTTCTGGGCAGGAAGTGAGAGGGATGTGATGTGGGCGCACAGCTAGGAACTGCCAAGGTGCACATATGGAAGCTAGTCAAAAGGGAGAAGAAATAGTAGCCAACTCAGTGGTTGGAACAGGGGCAGGACTGCAAGGATCTGAGCAGCACAAGAGATGTTCTATACACTAGGCAATGCTGATTCTCTAGACATTCATAGTGTTGCTTAAAAAATGAGTTGTGGGAGTTTAAAATTTGTGGAAATGCACTCTCTCTTTATTGCATGATTTTTTATATTTATATTTTTAGAGTGATTTTAAGTTCAAAGCAAAATTGAGAGGAAAGGAGAGAGAGGGCCCATATTCTCCTTGTTCCTACACAAACACAATGTCCTCCACTATCATTAGCCCAACCTGGAGTGGTACATTTGTTACAAGAGATGAACCCACAGGGATGTATCATTATCACAAAAAGTCCACAGCTTACACAAGGGTTCACTCTTGCTGTTGTACATTCTGTGGGGATGGACAAATGTCCAACAGTATGTAGCTACCATTATAGCATCACACAAAATAGTATCATTGCTGTGAGAATCCTATATGCTCCACCTATTTGTGCCTCCTACTCATACTCTAAGCCCTGGAAATCACTGATTCTTTTACTGTTTCTATAGTTTGCCTTTGCCAGAATGTCATATTGTTGGAACCATATACTATACAGCCTTTTCACATTGACTTCTCTCACTTCTTGTTGTTAGGTGCCATGGAGTCGGTGTCCGACTCATAGTGATCCTATGTGCAGCAGGCGAAACATCATTGTCAGTGCTTATCTGCTGTTCATATGGGTTTTCAATGGCCGATTGCTTAGGGGAGTGGGTTGTCAGGTTCTTCTCTTAAGCCTATAGCACCTGGTGTTCCCAAGGTGGTCTCCCATCCAAATACTAATCAGGCCTGACCCTGCTTACCTTCTGAGATCTGATGGGATCAGACACCACAGGGCAAAGCCTTCAAGCATTCTCCCACTTAGAAGTATGCACTCTGGTCCCAAATTTTAACATATGGAGTTATATATATATCAACTATATATAGCTATATTTATATAGCTATATATATGTATATGTATATATATATAGCTAGGAGATGGTGTCTAACTATATATATATATATATATATATATATATATATATATATATATATGTATAGCTATATATAGTTGATATATATATAACTATATATAGCTATGGGGCTGGGATTTAGATCAGTTGGTAGAGCGCCACTCTGCAGTCTCTGAGGTCCTGAGGTCAATTCCCAGCACCGCAAAAATGGGAGAAGGACGTGGCAACCCACTCCCAAGGCAGTCCCGAAAACAATCTGCCATTGAAAACCCTATGAGGGTCGCTATGAGTCGGACACGACTCGACGGCACCTAACAACAACAACAACAACAACATATATAGCTATATATCTATATATAGCTATATATAGTTGACATATCAACTATATATATCAACTATAATATTTTCATCAGTAAGCTATAGCATGCAGCGTTAAAAATGTTTATTTTTTTCAAGGAATACTTTTGGTGAGGCATATCTTGTGAAGCTTGGGTATCATGTGTCACAACTTGGAAAGAGATGCAGTATGTGTTTGCTACTCAGCATGTATTCTATGAACTGGCAGCATCCACAGCAGAATGAAGAATCCCAACCTCATGTCAGAATCACTGAGTGAGAACCTGTATTTTAACAGGGTCTTCAGTGATTTGTATACATGCTCAAGTGTCAGAATTATTGCCCTGCCTTAGGATTTATTCAGTTAAACTATTCATTTAAGATGCTGTGGTGATCATTATAAAGTGACAAAATAGATCTATTTCTAAAAATAAATGATATATTTTAAAATGAAATGAATGAAGTAAAACAAAATTGGTGTAAGGTAGATATATTTCTAAAAAGTGAACTGTAAACTGGATGCCCAATCATGTTTCTAAATTGTTTATCAGACATTGAACTTCATTGTTCAAATGTACATTTTTAGAGTTCACCACCATACATGCTGTTACTGCTGTTAGGTGCTGTTGAGTCAGGTCCAACTCATAGTGACCTTGAGAGGGTTTTCAATGGCTGATAATTTGGGGATGCTTTGGGAGTGGATTACCACATCATTCTCCCATTTCTGCCATGCGGGGATCAAACCCTAGTCCTCAGAGATTACAAAGCAGCACTCTACCAACTGAGCTAAACCCCAGCCCAATCTTTCTTTAGTGTCTACTATGTTCAAGACTCTGCTTAGGTACTGAGCAATTCATGATAAAATAAGATCCTCTGCTCTGTCTAAGAATGACCAATCTGGCTGACAGACTATTGATTCTAATTAACATTGTTCATATAGCTTGATGATGGTCAGGTTACATAATATGACATAGTTTCCAAGAGCCAATAGGAGCACATGTCCAGCTACAACTGTGGATAGGGTCTTTTAGAAAGAGATCAGATCTATTTTTAAAATAGTACATGCAAAGTGGTTAGGTCATATCATCTTAATAAACTCTGCCAGATTATGTATTTCTTGGACACCTTTTTAAATGATTTGTTTATAGTTTGATCATTATTTTTTAAGTTGTTAAATATATTTTCTCTCTCTTTACAAATAAATGAATAGCCATTAAGTCTATTAATCCTCTGTGTATTTCCCTTGTATGCCCCGAGGAGCTTTTAGGTAGTATATATGAATGAATACATTGTCCAGTTGACTAAAGAATATGATTGTATAATATGGATATTATTATATGCACTTGCATCTTAATGGATTAAAGACATTGATTTGAACTGATTTCCCACCTACACATACCAGGTGGAGGTTGGTGTAACTTGCTTATAACTGTCCATTAGAACATCAAAAAGAAAGTTAAGTGAATGAAATGTAGGTTCTACTAGAGTTGGAATAATGGGAGTGTTTTTCTCCCCTAGAAAATGTCCTTTAGGAGCAGTTGCTAGTGGTTGGAGAAGCCAAGTGTGTGGAAACTATGGTGCGTAATTCTCAGGTCTCAGTGAGTTGGGGGAGGAATGTTCCTTATGAATGAAGTAAGTGTATAGGAGATCTCAGTGCAAATTTTGGCTTAAAGGATGGTAAGACAAAGTGTGCTTTGATCATATAGTTTTCATATCTTTTCTACTTCTTAACATTCATTACGAATTTGTTACATTTGTTAACATTTGGTAAGAACATTTGTTGAATATCCCTAGTACACCATACATTGTTTCCCACTGTCTTGGTACTGCTTGGCACTTGGTGTGACACTGTCACCCAGTGCATTACTACACGAAGGGGCTTTTTCACACACAACTGAATTTCACACCTTACTAGCCACATAGTCAACCAATATAGTATGATATCCAGGAAAACTACAAAATAGACATACATATAAAATACGTTTTGCATGGAAATATTAACCACTGGTCTCAGCTCAAGGAGCTGCAGTCTTTCTACTTAGGCAGCGGCAGGACTGGCTGACTCACTGGGCACAAGTGGTAAACCCTGCCAACAGCCCATGATATTTCTAGGCACCCGGAAAATGTTTTAATTTCTTTTATAATTAGAAAGACAAAACTCCTGAACTTTTTGGTTGCAGAAAATATTGGTGTATGTATGAATACATTTATCCTGATGTAGTTGTGGATATATGGAAAATACAATTGGAAAATATAATTTGTTTTATGTATTTATTTTTAGACTGGATTTGCTACATAGCCCAGGCAGGCCTGGCACTCAAGATCCTCCTGCTTCAGCCTCCCAAATGCTGAGATTACAAGCATACACCTCCATGCTGGGCTCCATTTTTTAACACTTTTAATGGAGGAAGTGGTGCATAAAAATAAAAGTGCCTTGAGCCCAGGCAGGTCACAATGCAGCCATATCAGCAGAAAATAGGGCCTTGCCATCCCTTCCCCAGTTAGCATCCTGGGGCCTCCTCTTCTTTTCTTTGCCAGTAGGCTTCCTGCTGAGAGATTGCTGTTAGTTTCCTAGGGTGGCTGTCAGCAAGTGCAGACTTGGTGGTACACAACAGAAGTTCATTCTCTTACAGTTCTCTTACAGTTACAGAGGGTTAGAAGTCCAAAATCAAGGCATCAGCAGCATGTGTTCCTTCTGAAGGAGAATCGCGCTCCGGTGACAGCTGGAGCTCCCTGGTGTTCCTTGGCTTGCAACGGCGCCACTTTAGTCTCTATGCCTGTCCTCCTGTGGCCTTCTCCCTGTGGGTCTGTCTCCAGTCTTCCCTCTTCTTATAAGGACCAGTCATGGTGGAATAAAGCCTTATCCTATATGCCTCATCTCCACTCAATTCCTTCAGTGAAGACTATTTCCATATAAAGTTCCATTCACAGGTCCTGGGGGATAGGGCTTCAGCTTATTTCTTGGAAATCGTGCAGTACAACCCATCACAGAGTGCTTGCAGCAGGTAGTCAGAAGGGAACAGACACAAGGGAGTGGCATGGCTGGCATTAGCACTGGGGGCGGATGCCAACTGATGATGATGCAGGTCTTCCTAGGAGTTGATGGAAGTAGAGGCCCAGCCTGTCCTCTCCAGGCAGACACTGGGCCCTTCCAACAGAGAGGACACAAACCAGGGAAGAAGGCCTTCTCCTTTATGGGACAACTTTTCAAGTGACTCTGGTAACTTCTCTCCAGTCCCTCTCAGTTCCAGGATAATCTTCCTCTTATTTCTTTCAGGGTTGTTGTTTGTGAGGTGCCATCAGGTTGGGTCTGACTCATAGTAACCCTATGTACAACAGAAAGAAAGAGGCACTGTATCTTACCGAGCTTCTCTGGTGTCCACAGGGGCTTCAATGGCTGACGGTTTTGGGAGTGGGCTGCCAGGTCCTTCTCCCATTTTTGTGGTGCTGAGGATCAAACCCACGGTCTCAGAGCATGCAGAACAATACTCTTGTCAACTGAGCTAAACCGCAGCCCCTTTTCAGAGGTTACTGCTCATCAAATCTTTCCACTCATCAAATCCTTCTTTTCTCTTTTTTACAACAGACCTATTTAACTCAAAGCCTGGATCTGTCCTAATGAAAAAGGTAGTTTCCTCTTATCTAGGTCAGGGAAGGCTTAGTGCTGAAACCTTCTCCAGGAGGGAGGGATCACGCATGCTGCCCTGCTCTGCAGCAAAGGAAAGGAAAGGGAAGGAGACCAAAGCAAACCAGACCAACCAAGCCTAACAATGCTTGTCAGTCGCACGCCACAGAGAAGGGAAACATTAATTTGTCAGAAGATGAAAGATGGTGAACGTAAAAGGAGACGGTACTTGAATGAGACCCCCAATAACAAAAGACTACCGGGCACAGAGGGATAGTTCTTGGCAGAGCATTCCAGGCAAAGACCATGGCATAGATAGGTAGATGTCTTTTCCAACTTTTAGAGACTGTTCCTTATCTTGGTGCATGGCTCCTATCCATGTTCAAAGCCAGCTATGACTGGTTCAGTCTTTCTCACTTTGCATTTCTCTCATTCTCTCATCTGCCTCCCCTTTCCACTTAAAGGGATTTTTCTGATTCCAATGAGTCCATCTGAATCGTCCAGCATAATGTCCCTATCTCAAGGTGAGATTATTAGCAACTTTAACTCCACCTATAACCTTAATCCTCCTTGCCAAAAAATAGACATGTTCGTAGGTTTCAGGAACTAGGATGTGGGCATCACTAGGGAGAGGCATTATTTTATTCTGCCCCCCACAAGGAGATAGTAAAGTAGAAACTTGAGGCCAACACATGTCTGCTGTGGGAGGGAGATAAGGGGTAGTTCATTTTAGGACTTGATACAAGGCATGGGTGGGTGACTGTATTAGTGCCTTGTGACATGGGACAGAGGGAATATCATGAGATATATTTGCAAAGGAGGACATTCCATCCCTAGAGGGCTTCTCCATCAACTCTGTAAAGCCTGGCATACCAGCTCCCTGAGTCATGCCCGCAAGCACGTGCAGATGTTTCCAGAACAGAATTATCAGGGTACTCCTCTGCCTTGTTTTTCTCTCTCTTGATCCTTCTCTGGTACTTTCTGTTGATGGTCTTCCCACACATGTGTTCTGTTCCGCCTACATCTTATTCTAACAGTGTTGTCCTGTGTTCTTTTAGAAGCCTCATTACCCAAAGATCCCCCTAGAGGAGATTAGCAAGTGACCATGACAGAGGAGGGCATTTGCAGCATCTTCATGCAAAAGGCAATTCCACTGTGTTAGGGATCTACCATTTAGTTACAAGTAGTAAGAGTTTCCAGTACTAGAATGTAATGCACCAGTGTGTTTACATCCTTCCTAACTCGTGACATCTGCCTTTCAAAGCCTTATAAGGTTGAGAGAGCGTAGCTAGATAACAACATGTGACTATTTATTATCACCCTACACCCCCTGACAATGACTAACTTGCAGCTTCTCAGGGCTAATCACCTACTTTATACCCTAAGGAATAAGGGGATGGTGGGAGAAGACATGGGTTGTGGCAGCATCATATCAAAGAGTTTGAAGGGATCTGACACAACCCAGTGCTCCGGGGACCACGACTCAAGCAGCCTCTCTGTCTATGACAAGGGGGGTAGCCCTGTAGGCAGCAGCTGAGCTTGTTAACTCCCAGTTGCCTGGCACCATATGACCAGTCGTGGTAGTAGTAACAACTCTGTGCTCAACAGATCTTGGTGTTTGGAGGAAATCCCATCGATGAATAGCTTTAGTTTTCACACTCAAAGGAGCATGACTGAATCCTGAATAAAATGCTTTTTTTAGGCTCCTATCACTTTTGCTTATAAATGCTTGTGGGACAAAAGGATTTATGGTGTTCAAGATTCAAGGGCTTTCTAGCCCTGGAAATTTTGTAAAGAGGATTAAATTTGCCTTTAATAAAACACTTTGAAGTATTTATTATCATAGCACCAATATGAAAGAGAAACATTCTTCTGGCCCCAAGGCAAGGGGAAAATACACATTTTTGAAAATGAATGCCCAGAAATAATGCCTGTGCGAGAATAATCACTGATACCAACTCAACTTTTCTCTGATAAATTGCCCTTTGCCCTCCACTCAATGTAAACACTTTACATAGTGGCTGGTAATAAAGCATAGTTGTTGGACTCCATCTCCCAGACTGCATCACCCCCGAAAACATGGGGTTTGATTGCCATAATTCTGGATTGAATTCCAAAGCCACCAAAATGAATGTACTTGGCACAAGTCTTCCTTTCCAGCTTGGTTTGTTATTCTCCATTCCTGAATTTCTGGTACCAGCCAATCAATTCATCTTCTCCCAGCATCTCCTGGGCTCTAAAACCCACTGATTTGGCTCATTATCATCATTTATTCCTAAAATGCCCACCCCAAGATGTGTTCTGCGTCTACAGATCACATAGCCTTCGAGGATCAGCACAACTTCCACCTTTGACTTGAAGCCACTCCTGACCACCGTCTTCTGGTGAGGAGCTTTTCATCGGCGGAAGTCCCAACCCTTAACCCCTACTCTGTCTTTTCCCAGGTACCCAGCTCCTGCCTTCAATCTGTTGTGTATTGTTAGCTGAGGCTAAGGACCACTGAACTCAGAATTAGTCTATCTCATAGACAATTTGAGACATCCTGAGTAGCACTTTCAAATTCAGATATTTTGGAAATCTGTATTTCTAGCTATCTGAAAGACTGCAGCAGCTAGCAACATTGTAGCAAAGTTGAAAGTGGCAACCATTGACTGGAGCTCAGTGGCAGCCCTTTCTCTACATAGGCAAGACATGCTTCAGTTTATTGAAGATCATGCCATTCTTTTTCATTATATCCAACTACCTTTACTTATTCCTGTAATGTCTATAGCGATTCTTGGGCGATGCTGCAGTGCCCATTACCCCTCTTTTTATTTCTCTTTTATTTATTATGTTTGCTTCTCTACTGCTTACTCTTCACATAGAAGCTGGACTGATCTTTAAAAAGAAGGTGGGGAAGAAAAGAAGAGCTATATAAGAGATCATCATCAGTCCATTGGTTCGATTCTTCAGCCCAAATTTCCCATTGAATTTGGAGAAATTACATATTCCCACAGCTTCCCTTACCTGAGGCTCCTCTCCCAGGTGTTATTTATACTGCACTCACTGTCCTTTTTCTTCTACCTTCACATTGTTCAATCCTTAGACATTTGTTTTTCTTGTTGTTGTTAGGTGTGGTTGAGTCAATATCTGACTCATAGCAACCCTGCGTACAACAGGCGAAACACTATTGTCAGTGCTTCTCTGCTGTTCATAGGGTTTTTGATGGCCAACTGATTCTTGGGAGTGGGTTGTCCAGTCCATCTCCCAAGCCTATACCACCTGGTGTTCCCATCCAAGTACTAGCCAGGCCCGACCCTGCTTAACTTCCAAGATCTGATGGGATCGGATGCCACAGGGCTATAGCTGCAGGCTTGTTTTTCTTAGATATCTGTTTTGCTTCCAGAGCTTCATCTGGCTAGTTCCTTCCATCATTTTGATCTCAAGACCTTTTGATCCACCCTAGAAAAGTGAACTCATTCTTACTCTTAAATAAGTTTTGCCCCATTATCCCAGTTTGTTTTCTTCTGGTTCTTTAATGTTATCCTACTTATATATTTGGATGCTGGTTTTTCTGGATCTCTTCCACTGGAATGTAAGTTTGAGGCCTGCAGGAACTATGTCTGCCTTGTCACTGCTGTTTTTCCAGAGCCCAGTAGTGTGTAGAGCTAACGTAGGTGAACAGCCACCGTGAAGTCAGCTTATTGAATATTTGCATTTGCCTAACTCCTGTATTGTAATATCAGATAATATATATCTGTGCTGCTTCTTCGCTATGAGTTTATAAGCATCTCATAATTGGATACTTGGTTATGCACACTGAAAAAAGTAAAACATAAAGGTACAAAGCAATGAGCTCCTTGTAGATATTTAATTGAGATTTGATAATATGTCTATAGAGTGACTTAAAAGTAGATTTAAAAGAAGTACAAGAAAATTTGTTAGAGTAGTCTTTAAACTTTGAGCTCAAAAGTAGTAAATCTAGACTTTTGGCAAAGATGGAAAAGTAAATACCATTTATTCTCTTGCCTGAAATTACCACTTTTTGAAAAAGAAAAAAAATATATGAAATAGTGGTTTTCGAGAAACTGCATATCAGGCAACTAAGGACAGAGATTCCTGAGGGAAGGGAAAAACTGAAATGTAATTCCTGTGATTGTTTCAGTTTATTCATAAATAAATGCATGTAAAGGGCCCAGCATAGCCTCTAAGGAAGTGTTGATTAGAACCACTGTGAAATATCACTATATACCTATTAGAGTTGCTGAAATTTATCTTCCTCCAAAGAAATAGGAATTCCTACTAGAAATATATAATGATGCTACCACTTTAGAAGACAGTTTGACAGTATCTTAAAAAGTTAGACATTCAGGAGAAATTTAAGCCCTTGTTCATTGCTGGTGGGAATGTAAAATGGTGTAGCTGCTATGGAAAGCAGCATAGTAGCTCCTTTGAAACATAAAATTACTATATGATTCAGCAATTCCACATCCAGGTATATTCCAAAAAGAATGGAAAGCAAAGTCTCAAACATATTTGCACACAATGTTGATAGTGACGGTTGTTCACCAAGTCAAAAATGGAAACAACCCAAGTGTCTATTGATGAATGAATAAACAAAGTGTGATAAAGTTAAAATGGGATTTTAGTCAGCCATGAAAAGAAATGAAATTCTAACACATGCTAGACCATGAATGAACTTTAAAGCATTTTGCAAAGTAAAATAAGCTGGACAGGAATATCCTATGACTCTGCTTATATGAAATAGCTAGAGTAGTCAAATTTTGAGTGACAAAGTAGAATAATTGTTTCCAGGGACTGGGAGTGGGCAGGGAGAAAGGAGGGGGCTGTTTTTAACAAGTACAGAGTTTCAATTTGGGAGTATGAGAAAGTTCTAAAGATTGTGGTGATGATGGTTGTACAGTGATGTGAATGTTCTTAATGTCACTGGACTGGGCACTTAAAAATGGTTAAGAAGATACATTTTATATTGTGTATATTTTGCCACAGTCTGCAGCTGTAGCCCTGTGGCATCCGATCCTGTCAGATCTCGGAAGCTAAGCAGGGTAGGTCCTGGTTAGTACCTGGATGGGAGACCGCCTGGGAACACCAGAAGCTGTAGGCTTGGGAGAAGGACCTGGCAACCCCCTCCCAAAAATCAATCTGCCATTGAAAACCCTATGAACAGCAGAGAAGCAGTGGCAATCGTGTTTCCCCTGTTGTACAGAGGGTCGCTGACTCGATGGCACCTAACAACAACAACAACAACAACACAGTTTGCCACAATAAAAAAGATAGATATTCACCTATAAAAATATCCAGCCATTCCTTTCCACAGTTTTTATACAAAACCTGTAAACAAATGTTTGTAACAGTTTTATTTGCAATAGCCAAATACTAGATAGGATAGAAATATCCACCAACAGGTAGATGGATAAACAAATTGTGGCATAGTCATCCAATAAAATAATGCTCAGAATGGACTATGAAGGCACATATCAACATTGAGGGAAACTCTAATTATGATGAATGAAAGAAGACAGGTGAAAATGGAATATTCTCTATGATGCCATGTGTACAAAACTTTAGAAAATGCAACCTAATAGATAGTGACAGCAAGCAGATCAGTGATAGCCTGCCAATTAATATGTGTCGGTTAGGGGGGTGGAGAGATGGTGACAGCAAAGCAGGGTGGTATGGAAGTATTCCAAAGGGCCACTTGGAAATTTTGGGGATGATTGATAAGTTCTATCACAGATATAAATTTGCTAATTAACACTTTACATATGTTAGGTTTGTTGTATTATAATTATTCTTCAACAAAATATGTTAAAAATAGTAAGTTGAACATAATACTAATCCAAAGTATCTATATGTATAGGGTATAGTTTTCTGATCCAAAAGCCAGCATTATTTATGAAGGCACAATCCAATACTTTGTTCGTATTCACAGTAATTTGACCAAATGCATCTTGGAAATCATTGACTTTGTAAGAAGGAATGTATTTGGTGTCCATGCATCCTAATGAAAATTAATGATAATGATTTAGAATTTAATGGATTCCTTGCAACCTTATTGAAACTTAATAGAAAGTGATATAGTATAATTTGAAATCAATTTAAATTACCTAAATGAATAATTAATATGTCTGTCATAAAATTGTCTGGCAGCTATTATTTAGAATCAGGTTTACCAAAAGATGTGGCTCTCTGGAAGTGTAAGGTTAAAGAATCTTCCTTCCGTGGTTTGCTTTGGATAATCCTGGGAACAGAATTTTTTTCAATGTGCTCTTCTCTATGCTGCCCTTATTGAAAGAAAAATGTTTGTAGCAAGAAATACTTTATTTTGTTTGACATTTATATAAGGTATATTCATAAACACTCTCACATCATTCTTTAGGTAGAATAAAAGGGTGAAGTAAATACGTCTGTCCTAGCTTCCTTCAAAATGCTAAGTTCCTTCACACCTAATATTCCTTTTAAGAGTTCTTTGTTCTGCCTACGAAGCATTTCCTCTGATTTAATATGGGTGTTAACTGTCATTTCTGTATAGTCACTTTCCTTAAAACCTATAAAAATCTAGCCAGGTGCGGTGGTACACACTTGTAATCCTAGCGACTCTGGAGGCGTACGCAGGAGGATCACAAGTTCAAGACCAGAGGCAGTCTGTGTAACTTAGTGAGACTCTGTCTCAAAAAGTAAAAACATGGGCCGAGGGTGCAGCTCAGTGGTCCAGCACTTGCAAAGCATGCAGGTGTGAGGCCCTGGGTTCATCCCTAGTACTCCCCCAAAAAACTATAAAAATCTGGACTTCAGTTTTTTTTCACAGTACCAGGGGTTGGGGATCATGAACCCTGGGCCTTGTGTATACTTAGCAAGTGCTGGACCACCGAGCTGTACCTCCAACCCCTTTTTTACTTTTTATATTGAGATAGGATCTTTCCAAGTTATGCAGGCTGCATCTGGCCTCAAACTTGTTATCCTCCTGCCTCCACCTCCCGAGTTGCAGGGATTACAAGCGTGTGCTACCATACCTGGTTTCCAAATAATTTTTTATAATGTTACTCTAAATACTTTACCTTTGTAGCACTTTTCTTTTATTAACATTTTATTTGATATTGGGTGTTAATTATGCTTAAATGTATTAAAATTAAGTGATACATAGTAACATAAGTAATAAATTAATATGATTTTGTTTAATTTCTAGCTCCCTCGTCTACCTTTTGTTCTGATTCTGTTTACTAATTTATCCTTAATATGTAGCATGGGGCTTAGTAGAAATATGCATCTAGTTGGTATATGATGAAAATACACAACCAGCTGGGTGTGGTGGCACACACTTATAATCCTAGTACTCAGGAGGCACAGACAGGAGGATCAAGAGTTTGAACTATGTGGCCAGATCCTATCTCAAAAAAATCAACGTTCAAAAAAAAAAAAGAAGAAAGAAGAAGAAGAAGGAAGAAATCGAGTCAATCAAACTAAGAGAATTTGGTGCCTTGGCCAAGGAAACTCAACTAAGATTGCTAACACAGTCTTCTGACCTGTGCCCTATTCATTAACCTACTTGTCCCCTAACATTGATCTCAGGAGTTCAGGGAAATGATAATGGATGCTTCTGTGTCTAGGGGAAGGAATGTAGATGAATATTACATGTGAAGTGCCTGATCTCCTAAAATATGTAAAAGACATCTCCCATAGATGTCAGCAGCCATGGGAGTTAATTTGGTAAGCCAGCTTGTGGAACAATATGTTCTTCTACTTTAAATGATGATTTTGCTGTCTAAAATGTATGTACGCCTCCTGCTAGAAAGGAACACAGAATCTATACTTCATTCTCAAATGCATGACTGATTAAGTAGCTCCAGGAGAATGTGGCTTTCAGCCCAAACTGTCCTTGTATGTTCTGGAATTTATTCTGTGAGGTGTTTGATTAGATGTGAGGGGGCTAGGTGGACAGACCTGTAACTTTGCACTTCAATTTCATCATGTTACATGAGGATTAAAGAAGATCATAGATTAAAAGTATTTAGGAGAGGATCAACTAATGAGTATTCAGTACATGTTAGTTATTATTATTTCTCTTATAGGGGCAAAGGGAAATTTTCCCTCTGTTCTCTAGAGGTTTGCTGCAATAAACTGACAAGGATCAAATAGTAGAAAAGGCACATGAATTTATTTAACATGCAAAAGGAGAAACATTTCAGCACAGTGGAAAAGCACAGAAGTGTGAGTTCTCAGCAGCCAAATATTATGCAGACACTTAAACACCTTTTTTTTTTTCCCTTTGGTGGTGGCAAAGAATGGAGAATGTAGACACTTTTTAGGGGAATAGAAAATGATTTTTGGGAAACTCAGTGGGTTTAGAGAACATTTAGTGTTTTGGGACACAGTCTGTGGGGCCTTCAGAAGAGAGAATGGTGTGTAAATGATTCTGTTTGGCACTGGGATAGAGAGAATGATGTGTGACAAAAATCTGTCTAGGTGTGTTCACAGATTTCAGTCTTTTTTCCTGCTTTGTGAGTTTAGTTAAGGAAGCAACCAGACTTAATTGCTTCTTTGACACATCCACACTTTCGGTAGAGAAGGGAGTTTTATAGAAAACCCCTCCTTGCATTGAGATAGGAGAGAAACAAGGGAAGGTCAGAGGGACCTTGACTCTGAGCCTGCCTTTAAGGTCTTTTAATTTCCTTCTGATCAATTGCTCAGAATGCTTAGAAAATGCCAATTTCTGAGAGTATCATTCCCTCAGCCCCAATTTAGGGGCTTACGAGAAAACCATGCAGAAATGTACTTGGGATAGATCCTCTCTCCTTCACATGTGAGAATTATTTTTAAAATCATGTTTTGGATCAAATTCCCCAGGGCATTTTCTTCCAGGCTAATAGGTTTTTATGAGAAAAGGACGTGGCAATCCCAAAAGCATCAGCCATTGAAAACCCTATGAGGGTCGCTATAAGGCAGACATAACTCAGTGACACCTAATAACAACAGGTAGTTGTTGTTAGGTGCTGTGGAGTTGGGTTCAACTCATAGCGACCCTCATTAGGGTTTCAAATGATTTGTTCCAAGATAGTATTGTAAGAGCTCTTAGCAGGAAGTAACTAGTAAAACTATATACACAATGATAATACAAAAATAGTGTAAAAAATTCACTTATATTCAAATTAGACTGTGGAGGAGAAGCCGTTGACAATCTAGTTTTAGTTCATTCTATCATTTTGAAGATGAAGAAATTAGAACCTATTAATTTATCCAAAGAAGCATAGTGAGTCAAAGGCAACGTTGCAATTAAAATGTAGACATGTCCTTTCATTCCAGGGGTCTTTCTAATGCCTTTTCAGTTATTCATTTAGAAGTCTTTCTAATGCCTTTTCACTTGTTCATTTCTCGAGCATATTAGTTTTCAAGGACTTTCATTAGAAATCCCCACACACTGGGTGGAACTGTATTCCCTCACAGTCCTGGAGGCTAGAGGTCTGCAGCGAAGTGGTCATGCTGCGAAGAAGAATTTGCCCTGTGCCTTCTCTCCTGCCTTCTGGTGGTTGCCACCAATCTTTAACATCCCTTGACTTGTAGATATAACACTTCAGTCTCTGCCTTTATCTTCATAGGGACTTCTCTTCCCCATATGTCTATGTCTCTGTGTCTTTCCTCTTGTAAGGACACAGATCGTTGGATTTAAGCCCTGTCCTCCCCTCCCGATCCAGCATGACCTCCAATTAAATGATTGTATCTGCAAAGACCCTTTTACCAAATAAAATTCCAGGTGAGAAGGAATTTGGGGTATGCAACTCAACTGAAAAGAATATATAATGAATTATTTTGTCTTGTTAAAATATAATATGAAGAGTGTAAAATCCAGTTTCCTGTATTTTGTATTGTTACCTAGGTAAAAAGCCAAAAATCAAAAATGACATTTTTTTTTTTATATAGAATCTCATATGGCCCAGGGGCCCTTGAACTGGATTCAAGTAATTCTCTTGCCTCAGTTTCCTGAGAAGCTGGGATTGTGGAGCACTTACTGCTATGCATGCCCAATTTAAGAGCAACATTTACGAAAACACCTTCAATACATAACTATAAAACTGAAGTTCCTTTCATGCTAAACACATACATTCTCAGGTTCATTTTTTTCTTAAAATCTTTCTTAGCATAGCCATATACAAAATAGCTGAAAGATGTTTCCCTCCTAAAGCTGCAGGTGGCTGTTCAGATCAATGTTGGTATGGAACTGAACTCCTCAGTGAAAGCAGAGGGAGAAACCAAAGACTGCCCAAGGAGCTGCAGGGAAGTCTGACATGTTTTATTCCTGGGTGCAGTTCTCCATGCCACCAGTGGTGATGGAGTGGCTTTTACGGCTTCTACACAATAGTGGCTGATCACCAGCTCATGGTCCAGTCATGCCACAGTCACACAGGATGTGCATCTGGAAGGTTACATAAGAGAACAGTATGTGCCCATGCGGATGGTCACACAACCATGACTCAGCATAATGTCAAAGGCTCATGCATTGGTTGGGGGTGCAGGCATCCTCATCACTGTGTTCTGTTATCTCTGCGTTTTTATACTTACATTGTCATTTGGGTCTGGTCACCCTTATATTTTCTCTACTTTTTCAAGTGTCTTAATTTTCCTGCTCCATGCCTAAAACAATGAGTGGCCATCTGTCCCAGGTTACCCAGATGTCTCTAATTTAGCACTTGAGACTTGCATCCTTGGCAACATTTCAATCTCAGGTAAATGGATGAATTAGTTGTCCTAGCAGAGGGCCTCAGGGAAAAGTGACTCTAGAGAGTGGAAGTGATGATAAGAACTAAGTAGCATCATTTGCTAATTTATTGTATTTCTGGGATTACATCCTTCTGGGAATTGCTTTCCTTTAAAGGTACAATAGAACATTGATTAAAATAGTAAGGTGCACCTATTTGCAGCTTTACCTAGGCACTGTTGACATAATTTGGACCTTTCTTCCAGCTAACTGTTTTCATGGAGTTGATTACACATGCCTTGCTCTCCCTTAGCTACAGAGCCATAAAATATGATATAGGAGCTGATCAAGGATAGGCTAAGGGGAAGATTGTCCTCTGGGTACGATTATACCAGATTCCTTGAAAGTTTTCATTTCATCATTGCTCATTTGTTTCTAAGTTGGTCTCATTATCCAAATCACTTAGGGAACATTTTTGGGAAAAAGGACTTTCTGACCCCACACCAGAAGTTTAATAGGTTTTTGGTAGGAATCATAAATCTGTGTTTTTCCAGAAGCTACCCCAGGTGATCTGATCTCCAACCAACTTTGTGAAGAACAATTTTAAACTACTACAATATTTGGCCTGTATTTGAAGTATCAAAAAAGAACCAACCCCCAAAGCATTGCCTGGGCAAATAACTCCCACAAATAGAAGCATTGTTACTTGCTTTAAAGCTATGCTAGAATAAAGCAAATTGATTGTGTGTGTGCATTCATGTGAAAGTGTCTATATAGCTATATGGTTATCTTCACTGTCTTTCACTATCTTCAATATTATAATTTCTTCCAGAGTTTAGTAGTCATATAATTTAAGAACTATGAGTTCATCAAAAGTTGTGCTTTCCTCACCTTTGGCGTGTATAAACTCAGGAACCAAGAACAGATGTTAACAATGATTGTTGTTGAGGGCCATTGTGTCGGACCTGACTCATATTATGTACAACAGAATGAAACACTACCCCACACTGTGCCATGCACATCATCTTTTTAGGCTTGAGCCCATTGTTACAGCCACTATGTTTCTTCTCATTTGGAATGCTGTGACATCAGCTAAAAGAGGTCTCAGGGACTTTACTCCATTCCTGTCATTAAGGTCTACTCTATTTTGAGGAGGCAATTCTTCCTCAATCATTTCTTGAATGCCTTCCAGCCTGGGGGGCTCATTTTCCAGCACCCTATCTGACAGTGAGGGCTGGGATTTAGCTCAGTTGGTAGAGCACTGTGCTGCAGTCTCTGAGGTCCCGAGTTCAATTCCCAGCACCGCAAAAATGGGAGAAGGAGCTGGCAATCCACTCCCAAGGCAATCCCGAAACAGCCATTGAAAACCCTATGAGGGTCGCTATGAGTCAGACACCGACTTGACGGCACCTCACAACAACATCTGACAGTGATTCTCTGCTATTTGCAGCTGTCAGTCTGGAAGCTCAGCTGAAACCTGTTCACCATGGGCGGAAGGGCGCCCAGCTTGTACTTGACGTACTGGTGGCATAGCTTTCGGCATCACAGCAACACGCAAGCCCCCACAGCACGACAAACTACCAGACACATGGGGGGGCTTACGATGAAGGACAATAAAATTAAAACTCCAGTGAAGTATGTAGAGCAGCGAGAACCCAACGCAATTAAAAAGTAACTGGGTGAGCGCCTTTCAGGTGGACGCGGTTGGCATCTCTGCCAATTTTTGATCCTCCCAGGCTTCCGTAGCCCAGAAGAGAAAGCACGAGGGACACGCGTGAAAGCACGAGAGCGTGGAGGAAAGGAGAGGACCCAGAGGCTGAAGGCCTGGTGAGTCAGGCTGGGGCAGACGGCCAGGCTTCGCGCGGGGGCGACTATTGGAAGGCTGTGGGGGCGGTGTGTGTCTCAGCGCCTGCCATCTCAGGACTCTGGGGCGCCCGCCTGAGGGCCTGCGGCCTACCGCGTGCGTGCGTGCGTGCGCGCGTGTGCGTAGCGGGGGGTGGTGGTGCTCCTGAGGGAAGCGTCCCCAGAGCCCTGAGATGCGTGACCCCAGGACGCCGCCCTTCCGGTCGCTCCGCTGAGGGCAGCGAGGAACGCGGAATGTCACAGGCGGGATTCTTGCCGCGAGGTTAGGAGGAAGAAGCCCTGGGGGGAGCTTTGGTCAGGCGCGTGGAATATGGCGGCCGGGAGCGAGAGTGTGAGGAGGGGAAGGAGGGAGCAGGGGAACCGCAGGGAGTAGGAAGGCCGCCCAGGGCCGTCAGAGGAGCTCAGGGGAGGCGCTGTGTGGAAAGGGGCCGCAGTGCCGTGCTCCTGTTTAATGGTGACAGCAGCCTGGGTCCCAACTCGGAAGCTAAGCAGGGTCGGGCCTGGTTAGTCTTTGGATGGGAGACCGCCTGGGAACACCAGGTGCTGTAGGCTTCGGAGATGGACCCAGCAACCTACTCCCAAAACACAATCAGCCATTGAAAACCCTATGAACAGCAGAGAAGCACGGACAATAGTGCCAGGCATGGCGCATTGTCTGGGAGTGTTTCGTTCTGTTGTTCATGGGGTGGCTATGAGTCAGACAGGACTCAAGGGCACCTAGCAAAAACAACAAGCAGCAGCAGCCTGTAGCAATGATGTGTCTTATTGTGACCCTTTAGACATATAAAATGAGGACATACCAAGGATTGGGGCATTCTGTCACAAGTGCCTGAGCCACTTTCTCACAGGGTCTTACAAACATTCTCAGGCCACACAGCTAAGACACAAATGCAGCTTAAGCTTGAATTGGTGTTTCCGGTTTGCTAACATTTTTTGAAAACGTACTGTTTATTGAATTTATCTAGGCTTTGGTTTTAAAGTTAGGATGTGTCATTTTACTCTTCCTAACAAATTTTGGTAGTTTTATTGTTATTGTTTTGTGTGTGAGGAGACTGAGGGTGATAGAAATGAATTAACTTGTTTATGGTCAGGGAACTAGAGAATAATAGATCTGAGACTTAACTAGAAGCCAATCCCACTTAAACCAATTGTTTTTATAACCCATGCTTTAGGTTATTGCATTAGTACTTTTGAACGGTATAATAAATATCCTGAAAAGGGGAGGGAAAAATTAGGCTCATAAGCGAATCACGGAGTACTGTTGAAGAGAAAAGTGGGGCACTGTGGCTCACACCTGTGACTCCAGGGGCTTAGGCAGGAGAATTGCGAGTTGGAGACCAGAAGCAGCCTGTGTAACTGAGAGACCCTGTGTTAAGATAAAATGTAAAAATAAGAAGGGCTGGGTGATGTCCAGCTTAGTGTTAGAGCTCTTGCAAAACGTGTTCAACTTGGTTCAACCTCCCAGAACCTCTCCCCACAACACACACACAAAAGGCAAGTAGGGGCAGAGAGTAAGGAATATACTGCAACAGAAAGAAATTAAAATGTAATTTCCACAGCTAATTTGATTTATGGGAGTGATTTTACTTGCTTTGTGGGCTGGGCATCTGCTTTGTGTTGCTAGACCATGGCGTGGGTTATGATTTTGAAGATGGAAAATGAACTTGAGGTCATAATCTTTAGAATGGCATCTACATTACCAAGCTCCTAGGCCATTAAGGAATTTCTTAACTCTTACATCGAATTCATTAAAAATATCATCTGGGAGAAGAGAGGAAGTAGAGTACAGTCCACTTATAATTCAATGAAGAGGTAATTGAACCATAAAATAGACATTTTATTTGGGAGATTTAAAAAAAAAAAACTCTTATTGAATGCCTAGAAAGAGTTCCCAATTTAATTCAGAAATTATATAAAACTTCATTTTCTTCATTAGTGTCCCACAATTTCACAGTGTTAATCATTGTTCTTATAAATACTTAGGAAAGTCTGCATTACTTTTCATTATACTAAATAGCAGTTACAAACTCAATCACCAATTTTGAATAAGATTCAGGCACATTGTGGACTTGTGTTTCAGATTGCTCCATCTACACAGTGGGTCTGGCCACAACAATTACTGAAATTTCTGTAATGAAGAGGGCAGGATAGAATGAGTGATTGGTAAATGAGGGGTCTGTCATGAGTCTCTGATTTTCCATCTATGAAATGGTCTAACTCTGTACCCTTGAATTACCTGAAATAAAGTTATAGCAGCAGAGGTCCTGAGTAGCCTAGTATTCTATGACATTGAATTATTTATTCATCTTTAATCATGTTTCACTAAGTACTTAGGAACATCTTTGGCCTTAGATGAATTTGTAGAAATATCTAAATGTCTGTTTTTTTATTGTTTTCTTCATAGCTCAGTAGCCAGCTCAACTTACTGGCTGGTTATAGGCTTTCCTTTACCTTCATTTAGAAAAAGATGTTAGAAGAAATGTACTGTGTACATTACAGTTAGGGAAGAATCAGAATACTAGAGTGTGTGAGTTGAGAATCTAGCTTAGTCACCTACAAGCAGTTCATCTTTGGACAAATTAATCTGCTATATCGTTTCATCTTAGAAACAGGGATAATGATAGTACATACCAGAATCCTTTCAGGGATTGACTTAATGTACGTAAAGGACTTAGTGTGGTGCCCAAGACTTTGCTGTGCTCCATCAGCATTGCCTGTTACTTTTCTCAGTTTAATTGGAACCAAGGTACTTTCAACAGAATCATACAATATTTTCCCACACCTCTTAAGGAACTGAAAAGAACATGAAACATACTATGTCTGATTGGAAGAAGGAACCAGCAAGCATGTGATGGATTTGATAGTACGCTAACTGCCGTAGGAACAGGGGAAATATATTTGTACAGATATTTTAATTTCCTCAAGAAATAGAACCTGTTACTGCAGGAACAGCCACACATCTGACTCCAATGTGTTCATAAAAAGAAAGAGAATAGTAGTCATAGAAACCACAAAGGGGAAATGACACTGAGAGCAGATTTCCAAGTCTCTAGTTATTAAATAATAAGCTGAGCCCTCATAAACATGGAAATACATTCTAAATATAAAGTATGTGAGCTCTACTATACTAGTAAGTAAAGTCTAATTGCTTTCCATATTAAAGAGGTAGCTGCTTTTTCCTCTGATGAATTGTAATAAATAACATCATTTCAGTCAACAAAAAGACATCTAAACCAAAAAAGTTTTCTTTACGTGTGTAGAAACCCCTCTGTTGACTAAAGGGATTGGTCCATGATAGATGTTCTTCCCTAGCTCCAGCTTTAGCTGAAGACCATGCCCATGCCTAGGACTCGTATAACATGGTTGAGGACTTTTTTTTTTAAATCTTAAACTCTCTTGGATCATACTTAGGAAAAAGGTCTCTGTTCAACTAGCTTCTATTCTATTGCCAACCAAGAAGGAAGACTCCAAGGTATTCATTAACACACAGCCTTACAGATCACGCCTCTTAAGAACTGAGACCCTTCTTCCACACCCCAAATCCTTGCTCTCCTGCAAACCATCAGCAAATTTTCCCAATTCCCCTCTCCTTTTCCCTTGGCACTGAACTCTAACATATTTTATCACCAGAGAGATGAGAGACAGGGAAAAGCAAAATCCATTTACTTAGCGTCTGCCTGAGAAAATCCTTAGCTTCAGGGTAAGAGCTTGTGGATAGATTTATAGATTGAGGAGCTAGGAAAATACATGGGTATGAGACCTGAGATCTGTTTTCCAGAAGGAGACCTTCCTATGTGATTGTATTACTATAACTACTTCTTAAGACACTGTGTTGGCTGGTGTTTATTTAGTGTCTAGAGGCTGCCATACGGTAAGTTTGTTACAAAGGGGATCTCATTCTCCTAATAGGAAAAAGAGGTTGATAGACCTGTTATTTTTGTTTTACTGATGAGAAAACTGAGGTGTAGATAACTTTAATAATTTACTCAAGAGAATTATAGATAACTCATAAGAAAGTAAATAAAAAGCTGTTTTAATCCCTTTTTGAGTTGCTATAGCAAAATAGCTGAGATAGGTACTTCATAAAGGACAGAAGTTTCTTTTGTCTCAGGGTTTTGAAGGCTTAAAATCCAAGATCAAATAAGACCAGCTGTTTGGCCTCTGATAAGGTCCTTCTGGCTGTCACACCATGGTGAATGGTATGCAAAGGCAGTGAGCAATTCACACAGATCAAGCATTTGTAGTGCCTTACCTTTATAACAACCTGTACTCCAGTAATGCGTCCAGTTTTGGGGGAACTGATCTACTCTTGAGAGACAGTCATTAATCCCTTCAAAAGTTGTGCCCCTATGATCTAAGCAATACTTTCTACGAGGCTGCACCGCTTAGAAGTTCCACCACCTCAACACCCCCACAATGCGGAGCATGTTTCCATCACAGGAAGCTTTGGGGGATGAACCACATCCAGACTATAGCAAGGCTTTGTTGTTGTTGCTGTTGATCCTAACATCCATGTTCTTAACTTTAATACCAGTATGGTTCCCTAGTAATATTTCCAGAGGTCATTGACACCATCTCTGGAAGATGAAAATGCAAATTCTCAGGCTTGGGCTGGGGCTGTAGCTTACAGCTCAGTAGAGCAATAGTATGCGTGATTGCTGGGTTAGATCCATAGCACTGCAGGAAATCCATCCATCCATCCATCCTAAGGATTTATCCCAGACCTACTGAATTAGAAAATCTAGAGGTAGGGATCAATCATCTGTGGTTCATTAATTCTCCAGTTCATTCTGATGGGTACTAATGGTTGAGGACCACTGCTTTATGTGACTACCTGTTGATTAAGAAAAATCTTCTTGCCAATTTTCAGAAAATAGGCTTAAAAACCCAGCTGCATTTGATGGATTTCTTATAAGCCTGAGGTTATGGAGTTTGCATGGTTTTTAAAAAGAATATGTTGTCAAGAAAAACATGTAGAAAACCCATGATTTCCATATTCTTGTCACATGTAGCATGAGACTTACAATCCTAACTATGTAAGAAGGCAGATGACATGGAGAAAATTGGCTTACTTTTAAATAGGAAAGTGTTTTTTTTTATGTTGTGTGACAGGAATTATTTGGATTAAGAGATTGTATTTATGTCTTTATTTCTCTAATGAAGTGTACCAAGATAAGAGGTTAACTTGCCTTACCATGAACATTTCTGACAGTTTATTTCCTTTCAAGGGATTAGAGCAATGTATGTGCTAATAAACATACAGTGACATCCTTTGCTTATGAAGATGACAATGTAGCAAATACATGTTACTTGTATAATATTGGATGCGCTGTGATAAGAGAAGGTAAAAGGCACAAAATTCCCATCTAGGAAATGTCAGTGGATATAAAGCTGAAATTCACTTCAGAGGAAGTACCATTCCTGCAATCACCTGACATAGTAACTGAGAAAAACAATCTTTGTGAATTCTTAGACAAATTAGAATTTATTCTACTGACTGTGTTTCTGGCTTATTTCACTTGGCATAGTGTTCCTAGTTTCATCCATTTTGGCACAAAGGGAAGAATCTCCTTTTTTAAGAGTAGATAATGTCCCATTTATATGTGTGTACAATTCCTTTATTCATTTGTTGGTGGACATCAGGATTTCTCTATCTCTTGGCTGTTGTGAACAATGCTACAGTGAATGTTGAACTCTAGATATCTCTTCAAAATTCACATTTCATTTCCTATGGATATACAGAAAGAAGTGGGATTTCTGGGTTATATGATAGTTCTATTTCTAATTTTTTGAGGAATTTAGATACTGTTTTCCACAGTGGCTGTGTACCAGGTACCAGTTTACATTCTCATTAACAGTGTACAGGGTAACCTTTCCTCCTGTCTTAGCCAGCTCTTATCTTTTGTTGATAATAGCCAGTCTACCAGATGTAAAGTAGTATCACATTTTATTTTTGCAGGACTGGGGGGTTTAAACACAGAGACTTACACATGGTAAACACTACACTGAGCTGTATCCCTGCCCCGCCAACCCCATTTTTTATCTTGAGACAGAGTCCCAGTAAGTTCTGCAGGCTGCATCTGCCATCACCCTCACAATCTTCCTGGCTCAGCCTCCAAGTCACTAGGATTACAGGTGTGTGACACTGTGCCCATCTTATTATGGTTGTCAGTGATACTGAGCACCTTTGCATGTACCTGGTAGGCATTCAGATGTTTTCTTTAGGAAAAATGTCTATTCAGGTACTTTGCCCATTGAAAAAATCAGATAATTTGGGGTTTCTTCAGCTATTAAAAGTTGGATGTGTTTCTTACATACATTTTGAACATGATTCTGAGGTGTATTGAAAGTAGCAAGTATGAGTAGCTGGCAGAGTTAAGGAGTTGAATGAGTTAGAGCTAGACTCATCCAAACAGATCATTACATGTTACAATGGTTATGGCCTCGACACCAAAACTAACGTCTATTGAGTATGAGAAACTACAGAGAATGGTTACCAGTGTGCTTGCAGTGGTGGTTAATGCAGTTGGACAATGGACTTTTTTAGAATTTGCTTTTATCTTCTGTCTTTTTCAGAATTTTAGAGCAACTGTTTTTGTTGTATTTTCTGGTTTGCAGATTTGTCATTTTCAGGCTATTTACAAAGGGCACTGCCTTTAGGAGGCATACACAGTTTATGTGCTAACCAGCTGTCTGCTCTGAACCCTTTTCTCTCAGGGTTAAGTCAGATAAGTGAGTAGGACTAGAAATAGACAGGTAATTGAAGAGAGGGCAAAGGGATACCTTTTCAAGGGTCCAGAGGCAGAACTACTTCACTGATGAACAGAATCTGATGGAAAAAGAATCTGACGTAAAAGTCTTGTGATCAGTCATTCCCAGAAAATACTGCATTTTTTTTTTTTTTTTTTTTGAATGAGCTATGTTCCAAGTAAATTCTGGGAAGTTAAAGCTGTAGGATCAAAGGAGTGGTTCTTGTTCAGAAAGACAGGGCATGGATGAAGAATTCATGAAAGAGAAAGAAAAGACCCTGAAGACAGGAAGGGTTTTTTGTTTTTTTATTTTTTTAATTAAATATTTCTGAGCAGTTTGACCAGGACTGGGGAAAGAATTGATCATTTTTATCCTAAACCTACAGTCATGTTTACTGTAGCATGCACTGTGGTCTTGCAAAGTATAGTCTGTAGGTCAAATTTGCTTGCATCTACTTTTTAAAAATAAAGTTTATTGGAAAACAATTCATCTTTGTATTGTTTATGGCTGCTTATTTTTTCCCACCATGGCAGAATTGAGTAATTGTGATGTAGAGACTGGCCTGAAAAGTTGCCTATTTATAGTATGACCATTCACAGAAAAGTTTAATACTTGCTGTACACAGTAAACATCTTAGTAATTGAAAACTTTTGTTACCCAAGGCTGCTGTGAGTTAGAGACACCATGCCACTGGAAAATGTCTGACTTTAAAGTTGAGCTCTGTAGTTCATTGGAATCATCCAGCTCTACCTCCCTCTCTCCTAGCAACAGGAAATCAAGAGTCAGAGAGATGGAGTGACTAGCTCAATGTCACATAGCACATTAGTGGCAAAATCAAAATAAACCTCTGAACCTCTATAGTTCTTAGTAGTACTACAGAGGTTGATAAAGAAAGCTTCCATTCTAAATGGATACATGATTCTTCTTGTCTAACATGAATCACTCACAGTTTGGGGCCATGCTTCATGGTGGAATACTATGTTGAGGTCATTTAGATTCTGTTTCAAATCAATAGTAATAACAGAAAAAAACTCAACATAATATGGAGTCATTATTTAATGAAGATTCTGGCAGAGTCCTTTTGGTCAAAGTTACAATAAAGCTTGAGTGACTTTCCAAAGAGTATTGAGTCCAAGGGTAGTTTTGCTTTCAAATCTGTATTTTGAAAAGTTTTATGAACCATCAGTTTCTGAATTCTACTAATGTCACCAGACCCTTGGTGTATTATTAAGCGTCTGTTTAGCTCCACTTTATAAGTATTGGCAGTGTGAAGATGTTGATGTTAAATAATTTCCTCTGACATGAACATGACTAATGACACTTATTCTGAGTTTAACGATGTCAGTGAAATAGAACATAACTGAATCTGTGCATCCAGTTCTTAGAATATTAAAGTCTTCCACAAAAGTTTGATTTCCTATATTTTTAATTATCTCTGCCTTATTTTGTAAAATATAAGAGATAAAGTAACAGATTGTGTTCAAAAAGTTTTCTGCCTCTTGATCTCAGAATCACTGAATCATTGTCTTTTTATATGTTGAAGCATATAACTCAGAGTTGAGTTAGCATCTGACATTGGAGAATTGAGCATTCACATTTTTCATTCTCATTTGTTATGATATTTGACTATAAAATGTATACAAAAAGTTCTTTGCCTTTCATATTAATGTGTGAAGGATTGACATTAAATAATGTGTTCAAATGCATGCACAGTGTATGTTTATATTTTTGTTTTACTGACTAAAGGAGGTGAAGCTTGTCATATTTAAAGGGAAAGAAGTATAAAAGTATATTAACTTCACTAGATATAAATGTGGTTTATAGATATTGTTGTTTGGTGCCATTGAGTCAGTATCTGACTCATAGTGACCCTTATAGGGTTTTCAATGGCTGACTGTTTTAGGATTGCTTTGGGAGTGGATTGCCAGGTCCTTCTCCCATTTTTGTGGTGCTGAGAATTGAACTTGGGACCTCAGAGACTGCAGCGCAGCGCTCTACCAACTGAGCTAAATCCCAGCTCTTATAGATATAGAAAGACAAATTTTACTATCCTCAAGTTTTAAAAAAATAATTAATTTTTAATTGACAAAAGTGGTATATTTTTTTGCATGTGTAACATGTCTTGAAATATATATGTGTATTGGTAAATGGATTAATTGAGCTAATTAACATACACATTGCCTTAAACTCTATATTCTTGGGAATTTTCAAGATTAATTAAAATACATTGTTATAATTAGGTCACCATGTTGCACAATAGAGGTCTTGAATTTATTCCCGCTAGCAAACTGAAATTTATTTTCCTTTGACCATCATCTATGCAGCCCTTAGTAACCACCATTCCATTCTCTGCACCTGTAAGTTCCGCTTCTACTTCCCCATGTTTTATACAAGTTGTTCTGCTGAGATTCGTTTCCTCATTTAGAGAGAGAGTATTTCTGGAAGTCAAGCAAGTATGTCAGCAGATCTAGGAGTGCTGTACCCCAAATTATCACATGCCCTGAGGAGTTCCCCTTGGGATCTGTACTCGGGGGAGATGTTGGGTCCTTGGCTCCATCGCAGAAATGAATTTTAGGATGAGTTTAGTCAGATACCTACTCGACGGCACCTAACAACAACAACAAGTAAGAGAGTGAAGCAGTTGGAAGTTTAGTAGATGAAGGATAAGAGATAGTACATGCTTCTAGAGTGAACCACGGTGTCTAGAGAGAGGCATACTTAAGTGTCTTTACAACAGGTGCATGTATGATTTGGGTCTTTTGAAGTTACTTTGCTCAGTGGGGTCCCAACAGATATCTGGTATAGATTTACAGGCTAAAAAAGAAGCATTATTAAAATGTCTAGATTGGGATAGCAGAGGAAATTCCTACTATAACTAGTCTTAAGGAAATTACCTCAATCTGTTAACCTTATTTATAGTCCATAGTCTGGTGTGGTGAGAGTCTCAGGGAAGCCCTGGTTTTCTAGGCAGGCGGGTCCCAGAGCAGCCTTCTCTTCTAATTGTGTTGGAATTCCCAGCTGGTAAGACTCAGAGTGGTTCCCAGGATGAGAGAAACCCTTTCTGTCCCATGTCCCCCCATTTTATCTCTCTATCCTACCACAAGGGAGAAGGACCTGGCAACCCCCTCCCAAAAATCAATCTGCCATTGAAAACCCTATGAACAGCAGAGAAGCACTGACAATAGTGTTTCCCCTGTTGTACAGAGGGTCTCTATGAGTCGGATACCGACTCAACGGCACCTAACTACAACAACAACAACATCCTACCACGAGTAGATTATCATACTGGTATCACCCAAAGATTAAATAAATATTAAATTCTTCAAATGAAACATCTCAGTCATGTCTGTTTATTCTATGCACACTTGTTCATAAACAAGTGTTTATTTGTTATTTATGTTTTGAGACAGTGTCTTCCTGTGTAGCCTAGGCTTGTCTTGAAGTTGCTGTATTTCTGGAGCAGTAGGTAGCCCTGAAGAGTTTTATTTAGGGAAGTGTTATGGCTATATTTGAGATTTGTCAGTACCACTCCTGTAGCTAGGGTGGTTGGAATTTGGAGCAGGAATGAAGGCTGCAAGGCATGAGGAGGTCTGTGGCAAGTGATAAGTGCAATGGAATGGCTCACTGTGCTGTATTCTTTCCTAACTATGAGATTTCCCAAGGACCTCACCCACATGACATTTTATGAATTAGATGACTCCTTGTTTAACTGAAAGAGGAAGAAAATGGGTGTCTGCTCTGAGCCAAAAGCATTGCAAACATAGAGCTGTTTAATGTCAAGATTGTAAATACCTTTAAGAGAATCCCATTTACATCTGATCATGTGCCTGGCACAGAATCAGGGAGTGTTTCCTTCTGCTATACATAGGGTCGCTATGAGTCAGACTCCACTGGATGGCACCTAACAACAACAACAACATTTACATCTGAAAACTTCAAGCCTTCTAAAGCTTGCATGAGTATCAAAGTCCTGCAGCTTCCTAGCTGAAAACAAAATTTAAATCCATATATTTCACTTCTAAACTCATGTTTTAATCCAAGAGCATTATCTCAGATCCTCTCTTAAGGTAAACACTTTAATAGAGACCAATGGCTAAGTAGATTATTTAATAAAATCTAAGGAACTGCTAGAAAAGTAATTCATGACTTTCTTTTCAAGTGACAGTGCTAAGAACCTTTGAGGCAAGTTAAACCATACCCATACAAATGCACAGGAGAAGCCACAAAGCTCACTCCAGAGGATCGTCTAGTAATTTGCACAGGAAGGATTTTGTATTGAGTATTTCTGTGGAATGTGGTTGTCAGCCAGGATTTGGAAATACATCTGTTGAGAAGCACCTATAACGTTTCATTGTAATAGTAGGATTCACCTTATAAATGCCTCATACTTTCCCCACAGTGTTTGATTCATCACCAAGTAGATGCCAAGTGGATGAAAATTTCACTTGTCTTGAAATAAGAACTCTATTTTATCTTATTAAATCTGATCACATTGTATAAATTCTGTAGATAAAAGTATTAAAACTTTATTTCGAGCCATTAAAATTTTCATTGAAAAATATTCATTATAATGCATTTAATATATGCATATGCATGTATATATACACATACATACATGTATGCATTTTCTTTGGAGATCACTGTTTTAATTATAGGTAAAAATTAGTTATTTTGCAGTTGAGGAGTTGCGGGTTTATAATACTTGATGTGCAGAATCAGAGGTTTCATCTTGTAGAGGAAAGTGTCTTATGAAATGTGCTTTAATTTTACAAAAAGGCTCAAATTCTTTTTCATTTCATTCTCACCACAACCCTGTGAGATTGATTAGTTACTTGAAAATAATGGTTGCTCTGAAGTTGATAGGTGATTTGTATCCAAAGAAAAGAGTAATAAAAATTCCTGCTCAACTGGACAGGACAGCAAAGTTCCTCACAAACTGTCAGGGCAAATAATTGTGAAGGCAAATCTATGAGTGGTTTTACCTCCGTCTTTCTCTGACTCAGGTAGCATTTCTGCAGTTTGAAAGTCTTGGGCTGTGGGATATATGTTAACTATTGGTCTTGAAAAACAATATTCTTGTTGGAAATTACCAGTAAAGGAAGTTTGAGGAAAAGTTGATCCAATTTTACTTAGCTGTAAAGTGTCCTCAGGAGTTAGGAAACCTGAACCTTTCCACCCCTGTAATGTGAAATATTACTTTCAGTTTTTTGGAGATGTAAATGATGAAGTTAGCAATGTAAAATGCTTTTTGAAGTGCACTAGCGTATCTTGTATTCCGGAATATTTCATATCGATTTCAGCCAGAGCAGTATTTTAGGATTCTATGTAGATAGTGAGGACAGGAAGAGAGGTTAACCTCCAAGAGCAACTTATAAACTTTGTATGAACGGGCAACTTTATTTAATAGTTCAGAAAGCAAATACATCTAGTTTAACCCCTTTAGTTGTAAAATATATCTATGTGAATTATTTTTTAATTATTTGTTCCAGAAGACAAGATGATGTGTTCTCTCATTTTTGTTGAACTGGAGTCTTAACATAATAAATCATAGAAGGGAAAAGTCATCTGATTGCCCCAGAAATTCTCTTTCTTCTTATACATTGCTTTAGGTGTCTGATTGTGGAACTTCCAAACTATATTTGGGCCAAAATATACTTAGGAATGGATGACTATTTGTCTTTGAACTTGATGGTCTGAATTTTTAATCCAAGTATGTCATTATAAATAAATGCCATTGCTGGTCAGAATCATTTAAGCATCCTGCCCAGTACTTTGTTTCACAGTAGCAGTAATAAAAGTTCCTTTCAGTTGTTTATTCGTTAGACCCTGAGAATTGCCCAACTCTGAGAATTGAAGAACAATTAATTTTAAGTTCTTTTCATCTGTTTTTATTAGTTTAGTTGATGCATATCTTACATACAAAATCCACAGTTAAATCATACAACCCTATGTTTTGAAAATCTAAATTATCACCACAATCAAGTTATAGAACTTTCCTAAATTTACTTGTCTTGCTCTCCTTTGAGTGTATTCTCCACTCCAATCCAAATACACACATACATACACAGGTCCTAGCACCCACTGAGCAGCATTCTGATGGTACACTTTTGCCTTCTCTTCAATAATCAGAATCTAATAGTATGTACTCTTTGTGTCTTGAGTTTTTAATTCAATTTGCTTTTGATATGCATCCATATTGCAAATATCTGTAGATTGTTTCTTAATGTTGCTGCATAATACTGCTTTGTTGGGCTACATCATAGTGTGTATGTTCTCTGGTTAATGGACATTTGCTTTCTTTCCAGTTTGAGGATATTACAAATAAAGCTGTTAGAAACACTTGTGAACAAACCTCACAGTGGACATATGTCTTAAATTCTCCTGTGTAAATACCGAGTAGTGGATTCCTGGGTTTTATAGTAAGTGTATGTTTAACTTCATAAGAAACTGCTAAATTGTTTTCTAAAGTGTCTGTATCATTTTGTTTTACAACCAGCTTTGTCAAAGAAATCCATCTGGTCCAAGTCCTCAATTACATTTGCTTTTTTGTCCTTTTAATTTTAGTCTTTCTAGTTGGTCTGTATTGACATTTCATTGTTTTAATTCACATTTTTTAAAGCATGATAAGAATCTTTTCATGTTCCTCTCTATATAATTTTTGATAAAATGTATATTCAAATCCTTTACTCATTTGCTTAATTTGACTGCTTAGTATGGAATTATAAGAGCTTTTTATATGTTCTGGTTATAGAAGTTATCTATTGAATATATACTTTGCAAATATTTCTACCATGGTATACCTCTCAATTTTTGTAACCTAATAATTCCTTGCCTGCAGACATACCACTGTGGTGTCTAATCCCATCAGCTCTCAAAAGCTAAGCAGGGCCAGGGCTGGTTAGTATTTGGATAGGAGACCGCCTGGGAACACCAGATGCTGTAGGTTTGGGAAAAGGACCCAGTAGCCCACTCCCAAAAATCAATCAGCCATTGAAAACCCTATGAACAGCAGAGAAGCACTAACAATACTCTTTTTGCCTGTTGTATGTAGAGTTGCCATGAGTCAGAAACCAACTCGATGGCACCTAACAACAAGCAATCATTAAGTCCTCAATAAAATACCGCCCCCCCCCCACTTTCTTTTTCTTTTGCAATACTGGAGGGTTGAACCCAGGGCCTCATACTTGCGTGCTTTGCAAGTGCTATACCACTGAGCTGTACCCCCAGCCCATTTTTTTACTTTTTATTTTGAGACAATTGTTAGGTGCTGTCAAGTTGGTATCTGACTCATAGTAACTCTGTGTACAGCAGGTCACTATTGTACACTATTGTCAGTGCTTCTCTCCTGTTCATAGGGTTTTCAGTGGCAAAAAATCTTTTGAGACAGGGTCTCCCTCAATTATGCAGACTGACTCTGGTCTCGAACTTGTGATCTTCCTCCCTCTGCTCCCAAGTTGCTGGGATTATAGGTGTGAGCCACTGCACCTAGCCAATAAAAACTTTTTCATGTGACCCCCATTATTAAATCTACTAGTTATAACATCCAAATTAGTTATTTATTTTTTCAGTTTGTGAGATTGAACCCAGGACCTTGTAAAGGCTAGGCAGTCACCCAACCATTGAGCTATACCCCAAGCCAAATTTGGTTAAATTCTTATTTCTCTTTTCAGATAGTGGGATAATAGAGAAAAATTATAGTATTTTCCTTCTAAAAAAACTATAATATCTTATCACATCATTAACTTGAATTTACATTAATATTATAATTAGTGCTTGGTTTTGCTGTAGACCTTGTAGACATCTTTATTAGTTTTAAGAGTTTGAAAATGTCATTTCCTTTTCCTAATTTAATTTTCTAAATCATTCTGCAGTACAAATAAATACACTAATTTGGACTTTGTAGGGGACTTCTATATATGTGGTGAGAATTAATGAAAATATTAAAAGAAATTCAGTTAGGTTCATTTCAAGACCATTTGCTATGGAAAGCTAGGCCAGCAAAGCAAGTATTGTCTGTGATACTTCCCCAGGAAACTTGGTGGAATTAGTAGTTTGTATCATTTTCAATTAACATATGGGTGGTTTCTATGCAAATCAGTTTTCTTAATCGCTTAAGGGAATGTTTGAAAGGTTCATTTAATTACAGTAGTGGTGAGTATTATCTCTGAAATCTGTTAATCCTTCTATTTATACAAAGCTTTTGTTTTATACAAGATCCTTCATTTCAACTAACCTCTATATTAGTAGATATAAAGTACTGACGTGGTTATCTCTAGGCAGTCGAAATATGGATCATTTAAATTTTCTTCTCCGCATGTTACTTCATTATTTTTATTTTTAAGAACTTTATCTGTAATCATATAGCTTTCAGCCAAATCTCAGGTAAAAATTCCCAAAAGCTGGCTTTCCAGAAAATCAAATGTTTTCTCCTTTGTAGTTAATAGGGAAAATCTAGGACAGGGAGAGAATCTGGTGACCTGTAGAGAAACATATTTATTGGGGGAGAGTATAAGGAGGTAAGGAAGGGAAAGGGGCCTAAGCTGGCAGCAGTGTGGGAAGGGAGGGGAAAGGACTGCTGTGAACAGCTATTTGAGATTGAGGCTTATACAGAACTGGCAAAGTCCTTGTCTTAACATTGGTTGGAAATGTTTCCTTGCAAGAAGGGGGGCGGATCAAGTTTGGAAGGTTAGAATCTTAGGAATGCTCAACCTTTGGTGACTAGTTTGATGGTCCATATTTGGTCTCAGGTGGACTCAGAAATCTCAGGATCTTAGCATTCTGTCAGGAAGTAGTGCTTTTTCCCTTCAATAGTCAAATTGTAAATCATTGAGTTTTGCAAAGAAAAAAATAGTACTCTTTCTAGAGAATGAATGACCTCCAGTGTATCTACTTTGGAATACTTTCAATTACATGGAACTATTTCTCAGATACTTTCAAATTCTCATTTTTCAGCCAGAGAAATTGAGGCTCAACAAGATTTGGGGATGGAGCTGGGCTCTGTGGCATGCCCCTGTAATCCCAGTGAGTCTGGAGGCTGAGACAGGAGGATCACAAGTCTGAGGCCAGAGGCAGTCTCCATAACTTAGTGAGACCCTGTCTCAAAATGAAAAATAAAAAAGGAACTGAGGATGTGTCTCAGTGATTGAGCACTTGGCCAGTTCTGTGTGAAGCCCTGGGTTCATTCCCAGATATCGGAATGAAAAAAAGAAAAGAAAACAAAACAAAAACCCGGGTGGTACAATTTAATGCTTTATCGTCTTGTGATTTAGTACCACCTCATACATCTGGTTGTTGTTTTGAGCTACTGTACTGCTGGGAAAAAAGAAGGGAAGTTCGAAGAAGACAGATCCAAGCTTCCCATTGGGTCCTTTCTACCTGGCCTCATTTTCTACCCCTTACTACATTAAATTACATTCACAGAAATCTTTCTCCCATTTTTTTCTCCCACATCTTTCTCCCATTTTTGCAGTGCTGGGGATCGAACCTGGGTCCTCAGAGAGTGCAGTGCAGTACTCTTCCAACTGAATTAAATCCCACTTTTTGGATTACTCACATTAATACCTTTAAACGTTTCACAAGGCTTGTAGGTTCATTTTCCAAGCATCCCCTTCAATGTATCCAGCTGTTATCAGTATGGTAGAAAGAGCCCAGTATTGGCCGGGCGCGGTGGCGCGTGCCTGTAATCCCAGCAGCTTGGGAGGCGGAGGCGGGAGGATCGCAAGTTCGAGACCAGAGGCAGTCTGCGTAGCTTAGCGAGACCCTGTCCCAAAACTAAAAAAATGGACTGAGGGTGCAGCTCAGCAGTCCAGCACTTGCAGAGCATGCAGGCGCGAGGCCCTGGGTTCAACCCCCAGTACCACACACACACACACACACACACACACACACAAAAAAAAAAAAAAAAAGGAAGAGCCCAGTATTGACCAAAACCCACGCTCCCTTTGCTGTGGTTTGATAGAAAGTGAATGGAAATGGCTTTCCAGGGTGCTAAACGTACAGTTCCACAGCTACCACCTCCTTATTTTGGGGTGGGACTATATGACTAGTTTTCACCAGCAGGGTTAGGACCAGAAAGTGTATGTATCATTGGAGGGCCAAGGTGATGGAAAGAGACTTGTCTTGTCTAGTCTTTCCTGACCTCCCTTTCTCTCTTCATGGACTGCAAGGGAGAGAAATCTGTAGCCTTAGGAGTCCCCAGTCTGTACAGTAAAATGCATTGCTTTGGGGAAGAGAGTAGCAACACCCTGAATGAACTGTTACAAGAATGGTGAGTAAATTTTTGTTATGTAAAACCACACCAGTTTGGGTGTTTATTTGGTATACTGACTCAAATCCCTTTTTGTTTGATTGTTGTTGTTTGCTGCAGTCAGTCAGGTCAGAGTCATAGCGACCCTCAGAAGGTTTTTAATGGCTGATTGTTTGGGGATTGCTTCAGGAGTGAATTGCCACATCTTTCTCCCATTTTTGCAGTGCTAGGGATCAAACCTGGGTCCACAGAGTGCAGTGCAGCACTCTACCAACTG
Organism: Pedetes capensis; assembly: GCA_007922755.1. Classification (NCBI taxonomy): domain Eukaryota; kingdom Metazoa; phylum Chordata; class Mammalia; order Rodentia; family Pedetidae; genus Pedetes; species Pedetes capensis. The sequence goes on along the minus strand of VMDO01004340.1, from coordinate 87,059 downwards.
AGTTAAACACTACATTTTGGATTACTCACATCAAATAAAAACAATATGCTTCGTCCTTTTACTGCCTATATAGGTTTTTCTTGTACCTATAAATGAGGAAATAGTCTTATTTATGTTGACAGAACTAAGGGAAGGAAAATATTATGGGGAAAGATAAAGGCAGTGCCTTAGAAGCATATGTTGATAGCTATATGGCGTATCATTGTTCATCTCACTATCATTGTTCATCTCCTGAGGAATTTTCACACCTCACATGAGATGCTTCAACAGCTTTGATAGTGAGTATTGTCATTCTGGGTGACTGATTTATAGAGTACATTGCCATTGAATCCATACGCTTTTTCCCATGCAATTTCTGTGAATGTAATTTAATGCTCCCTTAGCTTTATTTGGAATTCTCTGTCATGTTATACAGGTATTTTATGATGTGCTTTTATAAATATATTAAGATTTATAAGTGGGCAGACTGCTGAAGAACATCCCTCATATTGGGACTTGGGGTAAGACAGATCTCAGTAAAGCAGCATGTGAAAATTCAGCATAATATGCACGCATCCTTCTTACATTGGTTGAGTGGTTCTCAGGTAGTTACAGAGCAACTGTTATAAACATGCCTGTGATGACACTACTAAGAGTAATAATAATAGCCAGCATTTTTTGAGATTTTACTATGTGTCACAAAATGTCCAAAGTTCATTTAATCTTCACAGAAAATGTATGCGGTAGCATGTTACCATTACACTCACTTGCAGATGAATATCACGGCCGAATTTCATCAGCTAGAAAGCTGGTGTTCAGACCTGCAGTTGATCATTGTTGGCTATTACACTATGGTCCCTAGCAATTCAGACAGGGAAATTACAATGGGAAAGAATAAAAGATTTATATCTTGACCTTTTTTAATTGAAATAACCAGGCATAAACACAAATAAATGCACCAACAAAGAAATGAGAAGTACAGACAGTTGCCAATTTATGATGATTGAACTTACATGTTTTCAGCTTTATGGTAGTGCAGAAGCATTATTCATTACATAAAAACCATAACTGGATTAAAAAAAATTTTTTGTGTGTGTGTGCGCACATGCGTGTGCACATGTGCAAGTACATATACTGCTCATTGAACCCAGGGCCAAGCACACAATCTACCACTGCACTATACCCTCGCCTCCAATTTTGAGTTTTTACCTTTTCTTTAAATTTTGCTCTTTGCTTGATATACTCTCAAGTAATGCTGGGCAGCAGCACCAAACCCTACTTCCCACTCAGCTACAACATCGTAAATAGCATACTGTGTAGAGTATTGTGTTGTTAAGCTATAATGTTTGGTTTGTCAGGGGTATTAAATGCATTTTCAGTTTATGCTATTTTCAACTTACCATGTGTTATTGGGTTGTAACCCCACAATACACCGAAGAACATCTGTAATGACATTCCATCTGGGTACTGGAAGGTACAAACAATGACTGACAGAAGAGGGATAGGAAGCAAACCTATTGGGCACTCTGCATACATAATCTCATTTACCACCCTTCAGTAAGCACCCAGCAAAATACATTTTCATAGCATTTTAACGCAAGGCAGTTAAAGATCAGAGGTTAAATAACTTTCCCATCAGTGTAAATGTAAAGCTGAAATTGAACCAGGCCTTTTTTTTTTTTTTTAACACAAAATAGCACATCTTTTCCTCTTATTGTCTATTTAGTGTGCTAAAAGTATGTTCCAGGAGAGATAACAGTATGGAAACACAGAAATTAACGTGGTAATTGAATGGTTCAGAGTACAGGGAGCTTAGAAATAGAGGAGAGGTATGGTAATCAACATGGTAATCAGGAGATGGGTAGTCAAAGGAAGGGATAAAGTATTATATTGAAGAATTTAAATCTACTCAAAGGACATGAAGAAGACATTATACCATCTTAGAGGACAGGGCTAATGGTTGAGCTTGTGAAAACACATCTGCAAAGAAGAAAAAACAAAAAGCCAACACAGAAAGGGAGTTTCATTCTAAGAAGGCAGAATCAGAATAGATTAAGAAACATAGTACCTACTATATATATAATATTAAGCTAAGAGTTAACAATGAATAAAAAGAAATACAAGGTGTAATATCTGCCATTTAGTACTGTCAGATGTACCAGTCAACCTAAGGAGTTTGGCATTTTGAAAAAAATACGACCCACAAAATGGTCAACCGAAGGCATAATTTGATATTAATTATGAGTAATGCAGAAGTCCAAGGAAAAAGCTGAGTTTTAACATCTCTCTCTAGTCTTTCTTACGAACTCTATTAAGAGGCTCATTTATTCCAATACAGAGATAACCCATAACAATATCAGATGATTATCATCAACAAACTTAAAAATTGAAGTGGTTTTGGCCAAAAATAATGCGTAAGACATTGAATTTCACAACGTACTTGTCTTTGCTGTGTCTTTTCATAGTAGAATAGTTCTGTAAGAGAAACAGCTTATCCTTGGCTGTGTTCCTAGAAGAATTATACTAAAAGTCCTAAGTGAAATAAAACAATGGTCCAAGGGGCAGTCTGATCCTTACTGATGTTTTGTGGAGCCATGTAGGACATCAGAAAGTCATACTGAGGAATGAATTTCTTTAGAGCCTTTATTTCCCATCATTCCTTCACTAGGTAGTACAACCAAAAGAGTAGCTCAGGTGATAGTCACTTAGTTCTAGACATGCCCAGTGTTTCTTCTATTAATAACACTCCCTGGTGCATGGATTTACACCTTATGAGCCAGCCAGTAGTAATTGTTCTGGGGGATAGTTGTTGTTGTTCTTAGGTGCCATCAGATCTGACTCATAGCTACCCTATGTACAACAAAACGTAACCCTTCCTGACACTGTGCCATGCCTGGCACTAGGTTAGTGTTTCTCTGCTATTCATAGGATTTTCAATGGTATATTGTTTTCAGGATTGTTTCAGTAGTGGGCTGCCAGGTCCTTCTCCCATTTTTTGTGGTGCTGGGAGTGGAACCCAGGGCCTTAGAGCACACAGAGCACTCTACCAACTAAGCTAAACCCAGGAGGATAACACATCACTAATTCTGGGGAAATCAACACCCAATTAATGCTTGATTTACAAGGCTCCACCAAATCAGAGATTATCTTAATTTTACCAGATTCATTTATATGGTTTCATATTGGTTCTGTCTAGATTTTGAACTCACAAACTACTGTTCCATGATAATGGTAATTGGGTGGGTGACCATGTTGTACCATGAGCCTGAAGAGTGAGCAGGTGAAGCTGGAGAGCAGGGAGAGGATGACGTGTACATGCAGAAACAATAGATGAACTGTCCCTCAGAGGTGGTAGATGCCTCAGTTACTGACAGAATTTTTTTGAACAAAGCTCATGTACTTGCTCATAAATTTGATAAAAACCTATGAACTTTAAAATATCTCTTTTTAACATGAAGTAATTTGGGTAGGTTTATGATCCTTGAAACCAAAAATGTCTTGGCTAAAGCACATATTAACCAAAAAAAGAAACTAATTGGCACATATTCTCTATTAGAACAGACCCCAGATTGCACCCTATTCCACTTGAGTGCTATATTACCATTGAAAACCCTATGAGCGTTGCTGTGAGTCAGACATGATTCAATGGCACCTAACAACAAACAAGCAATAAGTTGGATAACGACTTGACAGTACCTAACAACAACAACACAAGGAGAACACACAACACAGTATATACTCTTTTCCCCATCTAGGTGTACAGTTTTTAATATTAGATTCCATAATGTCTAACAGAAGCTATCCATATTAAGGCAATGCAAGCTCCTATAATAGGGCAATCTGCAAATCTCTATACCTTAACATAATGGAATTTATTTCTAATTCACAGAGTAAAAATTGGTAGACATGCAGTGTCAGAGCCTCTGATGCACCCATCCATTCATAGACCTAAACTGACAGAGGATTTTGTGACTCTGAATGATGGCAGGCAGCCAAGAGCCAGGAGAAAGAGAGGAGTAGAGGGTAAAAAGAGGGCTGCAAGGGGCAAGTGGGCTGGGAGTTAGCTCAGTTTGTAGAGTGCTGCGCTACAGTCTCTGAGGTCCTGAGTTCAATTCCCAGCACCGCAAAAATGGGAGAAGGACCTAGCAATCCACTCCCAAGGAAATCCCAAAACAGTCAGCCATTAGAAACTCTATGAGGGTCGCTATGAGTTGGATACCTACTCGAGGGCACCTAACAACAACAACAACAACAACAACAACAACAAGGGACGAGTAGAAAAGGTCATATATCATTGTCTAAGGTTTGTTGGCAAATTTTACTTGTAAGACTGTGAGCACCTATAATGAAGGCTGAGGAACAGTCTAGCTATGTGCCTAACAGGAAAGGAAAAAAGCTTAAGAGAACAACTAGCCCATTAGGTACCATGATATCTCTCACCTTCTAATATTATAATTCCTTTATATACCCTCTTCATTGAATTACAATGCAATACTGAATATATAAATATGTTATCTATGTATTATTTTCCAATTAAAGTCAGGGAAATCACCCTACATCCCAGTGAACTCTTCAGAACTAGTATTCAGAACAACTAGCACCCTAGGATTTAGTGATTAGGAGACATAGGAGATGATTTTAGATCATTGATGGTGTATAAAGATATTGCATATAGGATGCTAAAACAGTGTTCTGACAAACCACCTGAGTTGGGGAAATTGCAGGGAAATAAAAAAACAGATTCAGATTGTTTTAAAAATACCTAGAGGTAATTACTAATAAAGTAAATGCAGCATGTGCACCTTTCAAAATTCCCAGTGGAGCATCTAAGCAAAGGAGAAACGATAGCTGTGTACGACTACAGTCTATTTTGGTATAACACATGCTTCTATGGTGCAAATTAACTCATATGTTACTTGTAAATAGGGTAGTGATGTCAGCATAATGTGGAAGTCACATTGATTTATAATTTATACACTTTTTTTCTCATTCAATTAGAGGTCCATGCCATCAAATAATAGTTAAACAGAAAGTATACTTCCCAGCTGATTACATAAAATTGCTATTCTGCTGTCCACAATACTCACACACTTCACTATCTTCTGTAAGAACTAGCTTTGATCATGAACTCTCTTTTGGCTGTATTATGTGCAACATGACTTATTGTGGCTTATTTATATTGTAAATATGTCTCCTTTGTTGAATAGAGATTTTATTAGGATTTTATTTGCTAGTGAGTGAGATCAGAGTTGTAGTTGTGTGGGTTTGGGATGCTCTGTCCTCAATCCTATTTTTCTCATAAACCTTGTTATTTTTATGGATGTTTCAGAATTTGGAGTTCTTAGCATTGTGTTTATTTCATTATAGCAGCTATGCCTGTCTTTTCAGCTGCAAGAGTCAAAAACTCAATCCAAACTACCTAAAAGAAAATGAAAATATATTAAACCTCATCCCTTGAAAGCCTAAGGGTTTCATTGGCTTCAGGTACAGCTGTAGCAATGCCTGAAAAACAGTTTTTAGGTAACTGTCTCTTTCTTCATGTCTTTGTTCTTTCTTTTCTCAGTGGACTTCAGATTAAATGCTTGTTTTCTCTGCAAGGCAGATAAATGGGCATTATCAGAGTAATGCTTGTTCTCCTGGTGTTAGGATGTGTACCCATCTGAAATACCCTGTGTGAAAGAAATGGCACAGTCCAAAGGGAAGATTAAGAAGCTGTTAATGATGGAACGATCTGCAAATTTGAAGCAGAATGGGAGAGAGGAGGAATGGGCTGGCAGAGGGTAAACTGTTTGGCACCCTCAGGGTGAGGGAATAAGTGCAAGAACAGGTTACTAGGATGATGAGTGAGTCCTGGCAGTCATTGAAGAGGACCAGAAAACCAGAGGTGTGACCTGTGGTGGAAAAACAGAGCCACTGACAATGTGCAGCCCAGAAGAGCGAGGACTGGCACATAAATACCTAACCCTTTTTTTCTCTTTTTTTCCCTACTGGTCTTCTAGTGCCTCCCTCCAGACTTCGCTGAAAGTAAGAGCTAGTGTCTGATGCCCTTCATAGAGGTTAGCATCCCGAGGAAACAGTGAAGTGAGAACCAGGTCTGGAGAGAACAATGGAGAATGCCCAACATGCCCATGTGTCCATTTGAGTGGAGAGATTGTTTACCTGCCAGTGGCCGCCTCAGCGTTTTTGAGACAGTTCTCATTGGCCCTACTTGGATCTTATGTGCATGTGTGGCAGCCAGGGAAATTTAGTGTTCTGGTTGACAGGGAAAGTCTGCCAGTGTGGATGTCTGACAGAATGACTAAGAAACTGACCAAAGCTCATGAACTTGGGAGGAGTTTTCAAATGAAACACTGCTGCAGATCTATGAAGCCAACAAGGTATGAGAGCAACATGGTATCTCTTGGGTCTGGTTTTGAGATACGTTTTCGCTCACTAATGACTTAGCCTAGTAATTTCCAAGCATTTTACACTCAAACCAGCCAAAAGGTACACTTTCCACAAGGAAGAACGAATAGACACTGAGGGGGAAGCAGTCTGTGTTTGCCACTATAGTTTCCATGGGAAAATGAGCAAAGTTTTCTTCTATGGAAATGTGTGAAAGGTAGAGGAAGAGAATACATCTTTGCCCTCTCCTAAAATACTTAATTCTCAAAGTCTCACACAAAATCTGGGACAGAATAGGTGATCTGTATGTGTTTCATAAAATGGTTAACTATCATAATAGTGGTTTTCAGAATTTATCTTCTGTAGTGTTCCTCATGCGTGTAGCCTAGCACTGTGGCATCTGATCCCGTCAGATCTCAGAAGATAAGCAGGGTCGGGCCTGCTTAGTACTTGGATGGGAGACCGCCTGGGAACACCAGATACTGTAAGCTTGGGAGAAGAACTGGGCAACCCACTCCCAAAACTCAGTCCGCCATTGAAAACCCTGTGAAAAGCAGAGAAGCACTGACAAAGTGTTTTTGCCTGTTGTACACGTAGGGTCGCTGCGAGTCAGATACTGACTCGATGGCACTTAACAACAGAATTCTTCTGGTAGCTGGGGAAAGCAGAAAATAACTTATTAAAGAGAGTATACAATCAGAATTCATATTCTGTGTGCTTAATATTTTTCTCCTCATGGAACAGTTTGCATTGCATTAATTCCAAATGAAGGCTAAGAACAAAAGTGATTTGTGGGTAATAAATTTATTTTTATTTAGTGGTTCTTGCTACAGAAAAATGTAATAGTAGTGTACAAATACTCTTCCAGTGTGAGTCATAACATTGTTTCTTATGGTGGATCTGTTCCTTGGATTTGATGGAAATAGCCATATGACAAATTTTTTTTTTGCCCAGTCACTCTGGGAATATAGTGGATGTCAAGCTGATTTCTCCTATCCCTTCCTTTTTACACAAAGATTTCCACCTTGAGTCAGTTGCTTATAATTTTTGTTTAGCCTTTTGAGAGCACAAGTTGAAATGATGGCGGGTGAAAGAACAGAATTATAGACAGAGTACATGTAAATTTTGCACATCAAATGTAAACCAGAAGCTGCTTAAATTTAAATATATATTTTTAAGCTTTATATATATAAACACAGATATATACACACACATACACACACATATATACATATATATGTATATATATGTATGCATAGACATATATATACATATATATACACACATACACATATACGTGTGTGTGTGTGTGTGTGTGTGTGTGTGTGTATTTTTTTTTTTTTTTGTTAGGTGCCATGGAATGGAGTCAGGGCTGAATCATAGTGACCTATACAGGATTTTCAATGGCCAGTTGTTTCAGGATTGCTTCAAGGATGGATTGCCACATCCATCTGCCGAATATATGTAGATTTGTTTATTTATTTCTAAGAGTTTCATTGTTAATACCCCATTCATTAATGGTCAGTTGGTTCAGCTTGTCTAAAAAGGATTCTTTAACTTTTCAAGAGTACTGGGTTTTTCTATTTTAAATCCCCTGGTGAGACAAAGCACTCATTCTCTATGAAAGTTAAAAGTAACAGTGTGTTCTTTTGAGAGTTATAAGCCTAGTTCTAAGGTGAATAAAACTCACTTGGTAAGACCCATTGGACTTAAGCTTGTCAGATTTTTTGTTTTTGGCAACTTCCCACTTTAGAGTATTTTAGTCACAGAAAGGATTTGCAAAGGGTGAATAGGAATGAAATAAATATGTTTCTATTACTGTTAGAATAAATATTGATCATCCAAGCCTCAAGGATGCAACTAGTTTCATCTGAATAGTACTTGGTGCTTCTGTCCCCTTTATCAAGGAGGAAAAATACTCCAGCTGTTTGCTCTGGTTGTTATTGTTAGGTCCCATTGAGTCATGTCTGACTCATAGTGATGCTCAGAGGGTTTTCAGTGGCTGATTGTTTCGAGGGAGGGGGGTTGCCACATCTTTCTCCCATTTTTTCAGTGCTGTAGATCAAACTCAGGTCCTCAGAAAGTGCAGAGCAGCACTCTACCAACTGAGCTAAGCCCCAGCCCTTTTGCTCTGGTTAACGTATGGTTAGTTCATCAAAGGTCCATGTGCTGGAAGCTTGGTGCCCAGTGGATCAGTGTTGGGAGATGAAGAGACCTTTCAGAAGTGAGGCCTAGTGAGAATGGATTGGGTCTCCTGGAGTGGATTAGGTTTCACAAATCTAGGTTAGTTCCTATGAACCATCCTTGTCCTCTTCTTACTCTCTTCCACGTGTACCTCTTGTCACTCTTGGAAACACTCCCAGTATGAGGTGCCGCCACTATGTTGTGTTGTAGCCAGAAGGCCCTCACCAGAGCCCAGATAGATAGAGCTGGTTCATGTTGGGCTCTCAGTCTCTAAAATGGTTAGCTGAATAAACTTTCTTTCTTTTTTTCTTTCTTTTTAATTTTTTTTCTCCAATACTTAGAGGTTGAACCCAAGTCCTCATGCATGCTTTGTAAGTGCTCTGCCACTAAGTTCCTCTCCCAGCCCCTTTTTATTTACATTTTATCTTGAGACAAGGTCTCACTGAGTTATGCAGGCTGTCTCTGGCCTCAGTCTGCCTCCACTTCAAGTTGGTCAAGTTGTTGGGATTATAGACGTGCACCTCCACATGCAGCCATTAACTTTTTCTTTATAAAAGTACAAACATTCTGTTATAGCAACACAAAATTAACTGAGATATCATTCCAGAGATAAATAAACACTTTCTGCTCTCTCTAATCACTCCCATCCAGCTTCCTTTATGTTTTCCCTGAAACTACTGTCATGCTCTAGGAATTTACCCTCGTGCACTGGGAAAAGCTACATCTGTGGACTAGATTAGCAGCTGCTACCTCCCATGCTGGGGATAGGAAGAAGAGTCATAAATGGAACTACCAGGCACAGAAGAATCTTTCACTGATGCACAGTCCTTTGCAGTGAATATGTAAATGATTTATTGACCCAAATTTATTGTCTTGACAATTAGTTTATTATTTTTGGTATCAGTGTTTCCAAAGATGCCTCTATGATGTGCTGATTGGTGATGTTAATGTTGAAGTACTGTGGGAATGACCTCTGTTTGGTCCTATTAAGCCTCCAGTAATGTTACCATTAATGTATATTTAATATTTACTCAGTATTTCTTAAACTCAAAGAACTATCTACCAAAGAAACCCTGAGTAAAATGTTAAATTTGGTTCCACTGTTACCATGACAACTGCAAAGAGGAGAGAAAGTCTGTCTTCTCTTTTCATGGATGAATTCCCATTATTTCCCATTATGTTTCATTATTGCTCCCCCTGGTACTACTGGATCACTCCAGGTGACAGCAGTATGCTCAGTTGGATTGAGGAGAGATCTCTGGCAACCTGGAGCATGTCCTGGAGGTGGCTGTGGAGGACTTGTATAATCCGTTCTTCTCATGCTGCATTAGCTTTCCAAACTTTCACAGTGGATCTGGAAAGGACATTTGTCACAGATGAGGTTGTGTGAGCCTTTGAGCCCTTAAATAGCTTTGGCAAGTTAAGTCTATGTAAAAAGTTTGGTAAATCACTGTCAGCATGTTCATTTATCTGGTGGATATGTCATAACTAAAGTCCTTATATCCAGTTACTTGTTGTTAGGTGCCGACTAGTCAAGTCTGACTCATAGCAACCCCATGTACAGCAGATTGAAACACTTCCCGATTCTTTACCAGGCACACGATCCTATCCATGTCCAAGTCCATTGTTGCAGACAATGTGCCAGTCCATCTGGTGGAGGGTTTTTCTTTTTTTCACTGATCTGCCACTCTCCCAAACATGATATCTTTCTCCAGGGAGTGGTCTCCCCTTACTACATGTCTGAAACATGCAAGATGCAGTCTGGCCATTCTTGCTTCCAAGGAACACTCTGGTTGCACTTCTTCTAGGACAGATCCGTCAGCTGCTTTGGCAGTCCATGGTATATTCAATAGACGTCTCCAGCACCACAGTTTAAAAGCATCAATTCTTTTTCTGTCTCTCTTGTTCAATGTCCAGCTTTCACAACTATATGATGCCACTGAAAATACCATGGTATGAGTCAGACGCACCTTTGTCTTCAATGTGACATCTTTACTCTTCAATACTCTAAAGAGATCTTTTGCCACAGCTTTTCCCAGAGCAGTGCGTCTTTTGATTTCTTGACTGCTGCCTCCACAGGTGTTGATTATAGAGCCAAGCAAAGCAAAATCATGGACAACCTCAATCTTTTCTCCATTTATTGTGAAGTTGCATACTGACCCATTCGTAAGGATTTTTGCTTTGTTGATGTTTAGTTGCAACCCATACTGAAGGCTATTTTCTTTGATCTAATACCAGTAAATGTTTTAAATCCTCTTCACTTTCAGCAAGCAGAGTTGTGTCATCTGCATAATGTAGGTTGTTAATGAGTCTTCATTCAATCCTGATGCTGCATTCTTCCTCATAAAGTATAGCATTTAGGACCATTTGCTCAGCATATAAATTGAAGAGATATGGTAAAAGTATACAGCGCCAGCGCACCCCCTTCTCAACTTCACACAAGGCAGTGTTTCCTTGTTTGTTTGAATTACTGCCTCCTGGGTTGCATACAGATTCCTCATGAGTACAATTAGGTGCTCTGGTATTCTCATTTTCCGAGGTGTTATCCATAATTTGTTATGATCTACAGAGTCAAATGCCTTTGCATAGTCAATAAAACAGACATCTTTTTGATACTCTCTGCCTTCGGCCAATATCCACCTGACATCAGCAATGATATTCCTGGTTCCCCACCCTCCTTGGAATCCCTCTTGATTTTCCAATAATTCCCTGTATATATACTGCTGCAGTCACTTTTGAATGATCCATAGTAAAACCTTGCTTGTGTGTGATACCACATGATATTGTCCAATAATTCCCACATTCAGTTGGATCTCCCGTCCTGGGAATGGGCACAGATATGGATCTCCTCCAGTCAGGTGGCAGGTAGCTGTCCTCCAAATCTGTTGGGATAAACATGTTAACACCTCCAGTGCTGCATCTGTTCATTGAAACATCTCTATAGGTATTCCATCAATTCCTGGAGCCCCGTGTTTCACCAGTTCTTTCAAGGCGGCTTCCCCTTTGTCCCTCAATACTGCTGGCTCCTCTTCATATGTGACCTCTTGAAATGGTCGTCTACCAGCTCTTTTCTATATAAAGACTCTGTGTATTCCCCCTATCCTTCCCCGATATTTCCTGCATCATTTAATATTTTCCCTATAGAATTCTTCACCATTGTCACTCGATGCTTGAATTCTCTCCACTTCCTTAATCTTGAGAAACACCCCCTTGGTTTTCTGCCTCTAGCTTTTTGCACATGTCATCACAATATTTGTGTTTGTCTTCTCGAGCTGCCCTTTGAAATCTTCTGTCCAGTTCCAGTGGTAGGTACATAAATTTGAATAATAGTCATATTAACTGGCTTTCCTTGTAGGCATATGGGTATTATTCTATCACTGACAACATTGTATTTCAGGACAGATGTTGAGATGTCCTTTTTGACGATGAATACAACCCCATTTCTCTTTAGTTTGTCATTCCCAGTATAGTAGACTATATGATTATCTGACTCAAAATGGCCCATACTGGTCCATTTTAGTTCACTGATGCCTAGAATGTCAATGTTTATGCATTCTATTTCTATTTTAATGATCTCTAATTTTCCTAGATTCATACTATGTACATTCCATGTTATTAATTATTAATGGGTGTTTACAGTTGTTTCACCTCATCTTTAGTTGTGCCACATCAGCAAATGGATGTCCCTGGGGCTTTACTCCATTTCCATCATCAAGGTAGACTCTACTTTGAGGAGGCAACTCTTCCCCAGTAGTCTTTTGAGTGCCTTCCCACGTGAGGGGCTCATTTTCTGGCCCTATATCTGACAGTGTTTCTTTGCTACCCATAGGGTTTTCAATGGCTAGTTGTTCCGGGAGTGGTTCGCCAGTGCCTACTTCTTACTCTGTCTTAGTCTGGAACCTCAACTGAAACCTGTCCACTCTGGGTGACCCTGCTGGTATCTGAGATACCAGCCTCATTGCAACACACAAGCCCCCACGATGCAACAAACTGACAGATGTATGGGGGATCCAGTTACTAAAGGTATGAAATGCCGCCCAACTCTTTATGTCTGTGAATGGATATTGATAGAAAGCATTTTGATATTTGCTTTTAGGATTTTCACAACCTTTGAAAGGTTGCTGTTTTCCTGAATTAACCACCCTGGCTAAGTCTGACTAAATTTAGATCATCATATTGCTTACTCTTTAATGTTAATGCTTTCTTACCACTTTCATGGGTGATCTGTAGGAAAGATTTTTAGGTTCAGAGGTGGAAAGTGATAAGTACTATATCAAGTAACATTTAAAGTAGTTAACTGGTTAAGAGTGAGCTCAAATGAGCTAAGGATTCATTTGAGAAAACCAAACAATTCTATATTCATCTAACATAGAATGTAGAAACCCTTATTGCTGTAGATGAGTTCTGTCAAGCTACCATGTTGATGGACTGTACTAGAATCTATGTTACCATTTTTAGGTTTGCCTTGCATTGGGAATTTACTTCAGTAAGTATTGGTATTTTTTGAGTTCTGATTATGTTTAGAATATACTTAGTGTTTCTGATTAAGGTGAAGAAATTGCATTCGTGCTTTCATTGCCTTTGTGGATGAAGGACTGGAGAAACATAATATATACAACCTTTGAGAGTTATTTTTGTTAGGGGCCATCAAGTCAGATCCAACTCACAGTGACCCTAAGTACAGCAGAATGAAACACACCCAGCACTGTGCCATGCACATGATCTTTTTGTATTTGAACCCACTTCTGTAGTCACTATGTTTGTTCTCATTTTGAGTCATGCTGCATTAACAAGTGGTGGTCCCAGGGGGGTTGTTCCATTCTTATCATTAAGGTCGACTCTATTTGGAGGAGGCTACTCTTCCCCAGTTGTCTTTTGAGTAAAAAGCCTTCCAATCTGGGGCATTCATTTTCTGGCACCGCATTTGACAGTGTGTCGCTGCTATTCCTAGGGTTTTCAATGGCTGATTGTTACGGGAGTGGGCTGCTGGATCTTTCTCCCTAGTCTGTCTTAGTCTGGAAGCTCAGCTGAAACCTGTTTACCATGAATGGCCCTGCTGGTATCTGAAATAACAGTGGCATAGCTTTCTGCATCACAGCAACATGCAATCCCCCACAGCATGGCAAGCTGACAGACACATGGGGACTGCGTTGACTTACAGTACATATAGCTAAGTGCCCTGAGGTGGATGGAAAAAAATATCACAAAGGCTAAACATTCCTCAAACATTTCCTTAATTATTGGATTAAAAAAATCCTACAGAGATATAAATAAGAATACAAATTGTGGAGGTTTGAAAGAAAAAGATCATGGGATGGTGTTAACATGTGATACTAGGCTGAAAGATTATCAGCACTGTATATATACTCATATACATATACCTGGTCATAATAGTGAGTGAGTGGATGAGGAAAAAGATTTTTGTTGATATTTATTAACATGAGTAAGAACAAAAAATACCTGAGTGTGATGTTCTAAAATATGTACTAAGCACTTCACATGCATCATGCATTCTCATTCATTCGTAAATATCTTTGTGTTTTATCATTATTCCAATTTATTTTTTTCTCAATATTGAAGATTAAACCCAGGGCCTTGCACATGCATGGCAATCCCTCTACCACTGAGTTGCACCACCACCCCTTTTCTATTTCTTTTTTTTGTTTTTGAGACAGGGTCTCCTTATGTTGTGTAGGCTGCTTCTGTCCTTGAACTTGTGATCCTCCTGCCTCCCAAGTGGCTTGGATTTCAGACATGTGCTGTGGCACCTGGCAATTATTCCGATTTTTAGTCAAGAAAAATGAGGCTTAGAGGTTAAAGCAACTATCTCATGTTGTACTCATGGTGAGTTGTTGAGCTCATCTTTAGATTCAGTAAATGCCCTAAGGCTCTGCGTGAAGTCCATTTCGTTCAGTATGAACCATGTGGCTTAGTGGCCCTACCAGTGGCAGTGAATGGTGAAAGCATCCTTGTGTGCTGTGCTGTATAAAATTCTGCTCTCAAACACCTGTCTCCTACAGTAGGGCGCTGCTGAAGGTGTGGTCCACACATTTCTGCCAGACTCTGAATTCTTAATATTACTCTTCTTTGGCAATAGACATACTAAATATAAGCATGCATGCCACAAACCTTTCATAGGAATTTGATAGTAAGATTATGTCTGTTGAATCCAATGATAAAAGGGATATTTTGTGTGGTTTTCTTTGACTGTTCCTAGGATTATAATTCTCCTATGCTCTCTAATGATCATTGACAGGTTGGAAAATTGACAGGTTGCAAAAATCTGGTGTTTTCTAGCAGATAGTTTGAAAAGTACTAGTGTAAAGACCGTCCACTTCTATTGTTGTTGTTGTTGTTAGGTGCCGTCGAGTCGGTATCCGACTCATAGCGGCCCTCATAGGGTTTTCAATGTCTGAGTGCTTCGGGATTGCCTTGGGAGTGGATTGCCAGGCCCTTCTCCCATTTTTGCGGTGCTGGGAATTGAACTTGGGGCCTCAGAGACTGCAGCGCAGCACTCTACCCATTGAGCTAAATCCCAGCCCACCAGTTCTATTAGTTTCTATTATTTTTACAGTGGATTTAATATCTACCAAGTAGGATGGTTACCAAGTTTACAAGCAGGAACACATTAGCTAGCATCTCTCACCTGTGTTTAGCACCTGATAGACTTTCAATGAAAGCAAACTGAACACTTTACCATAAGAATAAAAGCCAAGTATTGCATAACAGCATTATCATTGCTTCTCTGTCCACTCAATGTTTTAGTCCAAGTAAAAATACTGAAGTCAGACCTTTTTTTTTGCCATAGTGGGGGTTGAACCTAGGACCTCGTGCTTGCATGCTTTGCAAGTGCTGGATCATTGACCTGTGCCCCCAGCCCATTTTTTTTACTTGAGACAGGGTCTTGCTAAATTATGCAGGCTGTCTCTGGTCTCGAACTTGTGATCCCCCTGCCTCCACCTACCGAGCCGCTGGGATTACAGGCATGGGCCACCGCCAGGCTAGTCAGGGCTTTCTTAAACTGATCTGTTTTCATAATTCAGTTCTAAGAATAAAGAGGCAAATTAGATGAAAAAGCCCCAAGTCAGTGGATTTATGCAAATGAGAATTAACGGAGAAGGTTTTAAGGTCTATATGAGCTCAGGTCAATTTCTTTAGTAGTTTACAGTGAAAGCATATGCTTTAGAATGATGATTCTGGTTCTCAGAGGGAAGAGAGGCTCTGCAGATCAGCAGCCAGGAAGGATTTTGAGCTACTCAGAAGCAGCATTGGCAGCTGCCTTCAGGATCTCAACTCCATGAACTGTTTTGTGCACCATTCTTTGAAGCCTTTCTTCTTTCTCTGTAATTTCTGTACTTCCAAAGTTCCCTTGCTATCCTTCAACTCCACAAGGACAAGTTTCTCTTGATCTCTTTTCACTGTATACAACTTCTTATAAGACTTGCATATATTGTCATAGACTATTCTGATTCAAATGCCAACCTTTTCAGTAATCCTTTGTGCCACATGACTAGAAGATAGAATTTTCCTTGTCTTGCTTCCAGATGGCTTTTATTTTTTCTGGATATGTCCCTACATCCCAACTTCAGAAACTTTAATGAAAGTTATCTCCTCTAGACTTTTAAAGGAACAACAGAAAAAAAAAAAAAAAAAGGAAAAAGAAAATGCTACCAAATGGGTATTTTGTAGAACTTTACTGCATACTTGCTACATACAGATCACTGTGCTGGCACTGCAGTGACTACAAGTGTTCACTTAGTGTTTGTTAAGGTCACTGTCATACACATTAAGAATGTAGGAATGTACTAGGTTAAACAGAATAACATAGAAATAAATACAAATAGGAATTCCATTTATTTTCTTCCTGCACACCACTGGACCATTTTGAATCCTCCTTAGGCAAGTGTAGCCCACTCTAAAGACCACTGTTCAATGGTTGTTAGGTGACTAAGATAAGTAGGAAGTTGTGTGCCAGTAAGAGTTGCATATGAAATGATAGGGAGTGATCGAGGACAGCTGTTACTTTAAGCTAATGGGTTCTTTTTATTTATTTATTTTTTCTTTCCTTTTTGTTTATGGTACTGAAGAGTTGAACCCAGGGCCTCACTCATGCTTTTTGCAAGTGGTCAACCACTGAGCTGTATTCCCAGCCCGTTTTTTTTTACTTTGTATTTTGAGATAGGGTCTCATAAAATTACACAAGCTGCCCCTGGCCTTGAACTTGTGGTCTTCCTGTCTCCGCCTCCTGAGTCTCTAGGATCAGACTCATGCACTACTGTGCCCAGCTTAGTTAATGGATTATAGTCATTCATTTCATAGCACTCCATATGTCTGCTCTGGAAAAATCCAAATTGATAGGATGATGTAGCATAATGATTAAGAACAAGGATGGCAAACGTTTTCTGAAAGGGACCAGATAGAAAATATTTTAGCTTTTACAAGCTGTATTGAATGAATGCAGTGCAGGCAACAGGTAAAGGAATGGGCCAGACTGTTTTGGTGCTGCCTGTGAGCCTTTGCTTGCCAAAACTTGAAGAGTGTTGCCTTTGCAATTAAACTGGGTGCTGAATTCTGGTATGAGCAGAAGCTGTGTGCTCATGTGCCAGTTACATAGACTCTTCAGCCTCGGTTCCTCAGTGGGAGCCCAGATAGGCCAGCTGCACTTTGCAGAAGCCATGGCATCATCACGCAGGGGCTTGTTAGAAATGCAGGATCCACACCCGGCCCAAGGCTGGGTGATTCCAGAATCTGCATTTCAGCCCACTCTGCAGGTTGTTTATAACTTATTGATGGGAAAGCACTGGGATAGATAGTGGTGCTGGAAATAGGGTTATAGAGCTGTGTGGTTAATAAAATGAATGCCCTTGAAGCACTTACCATAGTAGGAGTAACACAATCTCACTTCCATTTCTTTGGTACTCATTTCTGTGTTAGGACTTTTCAGTAATCTCAGAATGTTATAGAAGCTTTGGAAAGCCTTATATGAAATTTCCCTGGAGGCCAGGAGCCATGGCGCACACCTGTAATCCCAACTATTTGGGAGGCTGAGGCATGAAGATCATAGGTCAGAGGCCAGGGGCAGCCTGTGCAACTTAGACTCTGTCTCAAAAAAAAAAATTTTTTTTTCTCCCTGGAGGGATAAGATTTAATTGTGGAGGGATAGGGGATATAGCATACTATCGTCATTGCAAATTGTTTAATTAGTAAGCCATTGTCATGTTGTGATTAATGAATTAGTAAGTGGGTTTTATGAAGTCAAGTAGAAAAGAAATATTGGCTTACATCCTGTTGGAATTTTCTTTATCCTCTTGGAACCCTGCTATATTTTTCAATTTTGACTGGAGTAAGTAGAATTAATAGATGCCATTAGAATGGAGGTAGCCATTATCTTTGATGTGAAAAAGCTATAGGCATATAATATCATGTTGGAGACAATTTTACTTTAAAACTTAAGCCAAAAAATAATCAGCCAGAAATTTAAGCACACATGGTGCTGTATTCTTTTAATATTTGTTACATGATGTGTAACAGACGTAATAAACTGAATTATTTTTGTTAACATTCTGGTTCATGTTAAAACAATGGCCTAGATCCTTAGGTTTTGGGAGTTAACCACCATTTGAATACCTCTTTTTCCTGAGAGGTGCATGATCCATAAAGAACTTCACAGTGTCTGGTCATTGCTAACAAGAATATAAAGGAAAATAGTCTAACAGAGTCACTTCACCTTCTGTTACTGTTTTGTCAGCTCTTAAGTGAGAATAATGCCTGTTTTTCTGCAGATACTGTGAGGACAGGTAAAGGTCGCCATGCTCTTTGAAAGAACAATACTATGTAAATCTTATCCTATTTCTACCCTTTAAGGAGGTAGCAGTGACTATCAGAGGCAAAAATGGAGAACTGTACAGATAACTTGCAAATTTGAGTGAGTTCACATTTTTTTCTTCCAAACAATCTAGATTGATTTGAGTGAATTCCAACCACAGCTGGATGATCATACACTACACCTCATAGGTGTTTACTCAGTGATGAGTGAAGGCGCTGAGGCAAAGGCAAGGAGTGGTCAGGAGAAGGACCTTCTGGGTGAAGTTCATCAGCAACAACCCTATGCTCCCTCTTGACTTGTTATATGTTTAGTAGTGTCTCTCTCTCTCCCCTTTTCACTCATTCTACAAACTCTTCCAGGGTATCTCCCCTGCCCCCCAAAACTCTTCCAAAAAATGTGGTCACTAAGCACTTTAGTGTCTTAAGGTCAGCGGACTTTTTTTTTTTTAATACTAATCTCAGTTGTTCAGCACTTCTGACACCATTAAAGACAGTTTTCTTTGGACTCTGTTCTGCCACATTTTCTTATTGCCACATTTGGTCCTGTCTCTCTACTATATGTGCCTGGTTGGCGATAACATTTGTAGTCATGAAGTTATTGACCAACTTTCCTATAACCAGTTCACAATAAGAGCGTCCCAGTCAGGTTTTCATTCAGAGCTTCAGAGCGACAGGGAATGTGCTTTACTTGGTATTTTTTGTCAGATGTATCCTTGGCAACTGGTGTGTAACAAGTCCAAACTAAGTCTTTTGTTATCCAGTGTCCTCTCCTGGGACTGTTATGTTCCTCCTTAGCTTAACTTCATCCTGTAATTAGACATATATGTGCGTGTGTAATATTTGTATAATTAGACACATATATATATTTACATGTATGTTTACATATAGCACCTGCAGCTGTGCCACTGTCACATCGGATCCCATCAGACCTTGGAAGCCAAGTGGGGTCAGACCTGGTTAGTACTTGAGTACTAACCTGGGAACACCAGGTGCTGTAGGTTTGGGAGATGGACCTGGCAACTCACTCCCAAAAAACAATCAACCATTGAAAACTCTATGAATAGCAGAAAAGCACTAACAATACTGTTTTGCCTGTTGTACATAGTAGGGTCACTGTGAGTTGTACACCAACTCCAAGGCACCTAACAACAACAACAACAATAACAATAACAACATACATACAGCAATTATGTTGTCTTTCTGTACTAGATTATACCCAGAGACTTTATTTTTGTTAATTATCTTTGTGTGTCCTATACTTAGATAATACTTGACATGTAATTGACACTTTGTAATTAATTCCTTTGCTTAAATATTTAGCAAAAGAATTGATCTGGTTTAATTCATACATTGCATAATGCAGTGAAAAGAACCTCAGCTTAAGCTACACAGTCATAAATACCTGACTTGGACTCTGAGGCTTCTGCTTAAATCTGTGTTATTTAAGGTGATTATGTAACTTCTCTCAGTCCCTGTCTTGTTGTCTTAGTCCTATTTATAAAAGTACAGAGTCCTTATAAGGCTATAAATAATGCCATATGATTGGTGTCTACCACAGTCTTTGATACTGAAGTGCAGAAGGTGGTCTTTTGTCACTTCATCATTCCCTCTGTAGAGCTTCATTAATTAATTTTACAGATTTCTCTAGTAAAATGTTTCTAAACAGGAACTGTGTGTGAGTTACTCTTTCAGGTGCTGGAATCCAATGAGGATCAAACTGGGCCAAGTCTCTGCTCTTGTGATTACTTTCCAGAGGGAGACAGACAAGAAATAGACAAATACACTTTACTAAATTGGAAATATATTCAACATAAGTGCTCAGAGAAAAATAAAGCCATTCTGATAAGGTGTCACTTGAGCATGCTGAGGGAATATTGTACCATACCAAAATGTGTAGGGGTGAATGTTACAGGTGGAACCACAAGCAAACTGAGTGGCATTGAGGTAGGAGGGTGTGTGGGTGTTCATGAAGCATTGCTCAGTATAGTTGGAGAAAAACTGCTGCTTTTAGATAAATAACAGGTGAAGCTGATGCTGTGTGCAAGAGACATTAGATTCTTGGCAAGAGTGGGATCTGAGCAGAATGATACAATTTGATTTAGAATTAAAGCCAACTGTTTGGGCTGCTCTTTGGAGGACAAACTTAAGTGAGCAAGGGTTGACAAGGGAAATCAGAAAGGAGGTGAGGAAATAGCCTAGGGAAAAGACAATGGTGAGTTCATGTTGGACAGTGGTTCCCAAGGGTGGTTGCTAGGCCAGCAGTATCACCTTCCTCTGGGCTCTACCCCAGACCATCTGCATCAAAGACTGCGGTGGTAGATGGGGCCTGAAGCCCTGACTTATAACAAGCCTTTTGGGAAATTCTGATGCTTACTAAAGTTCTGCAGACACTGCTCTAAGAACTTAACAGCTTTGAAGGTAATAAGAAATGGTCATATTATCAATATGTATTGAAGTCTGAGCTAATTGAATTGGTTGATGGTTACATGTGATGTCTGTGTGAGAAAAAGATAGCTGTATGGTTTCTTAATGAACTGACGGCTGTAGTTTAAGCCAGTTGTTGTATGCTGAGAGGTCCTGGGTGAAACAGTCTGGGGATCAGTTTAGTTCTAGATGGGTTCATTTCATTGTTTCTTAGTTATCCAAGGAAAGTGGTTGAGTAGTCAGTTGGTTATTCAAGTCTCGAATCTCTTCTTAATAAATGTCTTTAACTTTTTTTATACACGTTGATGCATTACTATTCTGGATTTCTGTGTCCAAGAAATGGTATTAGAAGAGGGCATGTAGAGATTAAAGAACTATCTAGGGCAGCATTTTTAAAATTAGCTCAAGAAGAAAAGTGAATTCTTAAAATTTTCCCATGAGTAATTCCTTCGGCTTGTCATATGCTGTGGCTCATCTAGTAGAATCTCTTAAGTGACAAAGTATATTTTAATGAGCCTAGAAATTAAAATCATTCCCTTATCGCTTTGAAAGACAAAGATGTCATGAGCAGTTCATATCCTCAGGTAGTATTCTATATCTGATTTAATAGCTTGTGAAGGGCTGGGTTGCTTTAGAAGTCCACAGAATGGCATTTTTATGGAGACTACCGAGGATCCTAATGGTCTGTGAAATCTGTTCCACATCAGACCTTGTCAAAATTGACTCAGCATAATTTGCACCAATCAATTTAATTTTGAACTGCCCAGGATCAAAGTTATATTAGCCACTAATGTATAAAATTCTTCTATAAAATTCTGTGTAATTGAATTATGTATCTTGTTATCTATTTCCTCCTTTGAAATACAATATGTGTTTCTATTTAAAGTATCAAAATTTGCTTTCTTATTCATCTACTATTCCTGAATGCATAAAGGGATAGTTTTATTTAAACCTGTTATATAATTAAGAATCTAAGTAATGGCATTATTTTCCACTGAATTATAAATAAGAATAGTTGCTATCTCTGTCCTTTATTCAGTTTTGGTATGTTTTGAAGATCCAGAGCTTCAGTAGTGGCAAACTTAGAAGGAAAAGTTGGAAACTAGAATTTGAGAGTTAATTGTTCTAAATGTCTTTGGCATTGAACAAACATCTCAGTGAAGTTTTTGCTCAGTACCTAAGGAGTTGAATGGCTGGCATATTAGAGCACTATCAAGTTAGATATACTTGGAGGACATCAATGGCTCCTTTAAACCTCTTACTGAGGAGATGTAAAGCTAGACAAAATGCTCACTTCTTATCTGCATGGGGAACCTCTCCAGTGCCCTGAAACATAGACCTTACTTAGTTACTTAAAGACCTCAGTGGCTATTTAAGCCCAATGGAAATGTCAGCACACTTTAAAAGTAAAAATTTGTGAATCACTTATTAAAATGGTATATGGTATGTATAATTAATAAAATAAAACATGATAAAAATAGGTGTGGCAAACTTTGAGTTTTAATGAATTGGCTTTAAATTGGTAAAGAGTAAAATGATGAGGGGGTAAGCTAAGTTGGTAAGGAGGCTTAAACTTTTTTAAAGTTTTTAATTTTTCTGAGTTTCAGGGCTTATTAGTTACTAAAGATCTTCAAAGAAAGATCAAGTGATACAGCTATGCCTAACAGGAGCTGACTCTGTGTCCATGGGAGCACCTGGTTCCTGGTTATCTTCAGTGGTCTGCAACTGTGTTTTGTAGGGCCTTGTAATTTCCATTTGCATTCAGTTTAGCTCTGTGTTGCTTCAACTCGACTTTCTCTGCTTGGACAGGCAGGTGGTATTCTGGTTCATGTGTTTCTGAGAAGATCACTTCCAACTGCTTTCTAGCTCTGTTACATGGCCCTGCCCTGTCATTTAACATGCACCCTCCCAGAAGTGATGATGGTGAAAATGCTGCAGGTCATGGGTGTGTTTTGTAGACCCATTCCATAGTTTCCTGTACATCTTTGGGCAGGCACAGGCTTAGTTTCAAGTTTATTCAGAGATGTGGCCAAGGGTTATAGAAGCAATGTTTTGTTTTAGAAGTGGAATGTCAAGATGTTAATTTATGCTGTTGTAGCTGTAAAGGGAAAGGTGTGGTCTCAAGTAGATAAGGAGTCATGGAAACTTTCTATACATCCTAAAACCAAAACATCAGATGAGGTTTGTAAAATTAATAAAAATAATGATAATACTTCCTAACAAAAGAGGGTAGTGCCTTATATTGGAGTCTTTGCAAACTCTTCCATAGTATAATACTTTCTCTTTATTTAAAGGAATAAAGCACTGTGAACAGTATACACCGTAGCCTGAAATTACCTGAGTCAGTACTCATTTTGAGCAATTATGTTGATTATGTAGTAAGAAAAAAAGTTAGGAAGAAAAATTAAGATAGATATGATATATACTAATCAAAATATGGGGCTGGGGTTTAGCTCAGTTGGTAGAGTGCTTCTCCTCACTCTGTGAGGCCCTGGGTTCAATCCCCAGCACTGCAAAAACAGGAGAAAGACCTAGCAGTCCACTCCTGAAGCAATCCTGAATCAGTCAGGCATTGAAAACCCTATGAGGGTCACTATGAGTGAGATGCAACTCATTGGCACCTAACAACAACATGGCATTTATAATATAACAATTATAGACATTTGGTGTTATTGTAAGCATGTCTTCAAATTCACTTTACATAGGAATAAGTAAGTATGTACCTTGTAGCAACCTTTATTGTACATTTATGGAGTAAATACAAAACTAGTGTACTCTAATATGAAATTCCTTGTTTCAATTTGGGATAAAATTTTCAGAGATAATATTACTCACTTTGAATAAGTATCACATCTTGACCATGTGGATGAAGGTGATTTACTTCAGAAAAATGTATTTCAGGTGTTACAGTGGAGATAAAGATATTAGTATTGAAGATGCAAGGAAATATTTAAACTTTAATCTCATGACTCTTGGACATGAAAGTAATACATGTATAAATCTATATAACATATATAGTGAAAGTATAAAGACATACAGATGAATATTTCTATGATTCATATTTTAAATATGCAACCTTAACTAGATAAATATCATAAATAATCTCGTAGAATTTCTTAAAGTCCTAAGATTTTACATATATATGTGTGTGCATGTACACGTTTCTGTGTATGTAGTGTGTACACTTGAAGTGGCTAAACTTATTATTTTGTTAAATTTAATCATAAAAGACAACATCATTTAAAATGTGGGTGATTTGCATTTTGGCACAGACCGTGTTTCTTTGGTAATCTCTACATTTTTCTTTGGCTGTATGTGCAGTATTCAATGTGGTATTCTTCTTTAAAAATACATGTATCTCTTAGGAGGATAAATACATAGTATATTATCTCTAAAAGCAATGCATTTTCTTTTTAGCATTCATTTCAGCAAATTTGTTGATTATCCCTGGGCAAGGTAGTAAGAGAATGTGTGATATTTTTAGAGAAATAAAGAAGAATTGGAACTGAGTACTAACGTGGTCACTGGTTTACAGTTTGAATCAGTCACTCTCTTCTTTTAAACTATTCCTTCAAATGTTAAGTGGGAATGGATATCCTAGCTCTAATTACTTAAGTAATTAGGGAAAAAAATAGATACCCACATCCTAAGCTGGTAAGAAATTCTACCACATTATCTGGACCAATCCTCTCCAAACATCTTTAACACTCCTAATAATGTGATTGACCAGACCTCTTTGCTATTGCTTCCATTGATAGGGAAATCTACCTCCTAAGCATTCTATTTATCAGATAAACCTTTCTATTTAGCCAATGCATGCTTCTTTTTAATTTTACTTGATTGAAACCAATAATGCCCAATAGAGCCATAGAGGCTATAGAATCAATGTCAACACATGTTGAAACACCTTGGGTTCTGAATTTATCTACTATGACCATCCCAACTGGCATCTTATCACAATAACAATATGTGTGACTATGTGTGTATGTGCCTGCAGCCATAGCCCTGTGGCATCTGCTCTGTCAGATCTCGAAAGCTAAGCAGGGTCAGACCAGGTTAGTACTTGGATGGGAGATTGCCTGGGAACACCAGATGCTGTAGGCTTCGGAGAAGGACCCGGAAACCCACTCCCAAAAAGCAGTCTGCCAATGAAAACCCTATGAGTAGCAAAGAAGTATGATAATAGTGTTTTGTCTGTTGTACGTAGGGTCACTATGAGTCAGATACTGACTTGAAGGCACTAACAACAACATATGTGTATGTGTGAATCTATTTTTGTGTTAATAAGCTTTGCATTACTTAACAAAATATCTTAGATGACTTATAAAGATAAAAAAGTTTGTTTTGACTTAGCGTTTTGGAGGTTCCAGTGCATGATCTAGTAGTCTCTTTTGCTTTGAGCCTGTAGTGAGGCAGCCTGTCATGGCAGGAGTGCATGACAAAGCAAAGCTTTGAACCTCACCACATTCCAGGGAGCAAAAGACAGAAAGAAGAATAGACCACGGTACTGCTATCTTCATGGTCACACCACCAGTGACCTAAAGACTTTCTACTATCCCACCTCTTAAATTTCCATCACCTCCTAACAACACTGCCCTGCATACCAACCCTTAATACATGGACCTTTGGGGACATTGAAGGTTCAATGGATAGTAATGTGTATATAAATATATATTGAAGTTCAAAAATACTCAAAAATCCCAAGTTAGTTTTCTCTTTAATATCATCATCATCATCATCATCATCATCATCATTATTTAAACACAAGTCAGCTAAGTGTGGAGATATTTGAGTGCTCAGGAGTTTTGTTGAATTGGAGGAGTGTGTGAGAACACTGCGTGTCTAGAAGCCCAAGGCAAGGACTCTTACAAGGGAAGGGAAATATTTCCAGTGAAATATTCCACATACTTAGTGATATTTGCTTAATCCAGTGGTGACTTCTTTGCAGATGTCTACTGATAGGAGGTCATAAGAGGTGGCACCTGTATGTTACTCTCCCGCACAGTGCTTTGTTCATTTTTCCCAAATGGGAATCTCCCAAACAATCTAGACAGTTAGCAGAGCAGAAAGCTATAAGACTTGAACATGTGTTCCTGAACTAAAAGAAACAAAGGTTTAGTTTGTTTTTTGTCCTTTCTGGTTTTATAAAAGAATAGGGAGATGAAAAATCAAGGCTCAAGAACTCAGGAGTAGATACTTAGCAGCACTTACAGGTCACTGACTAGCTATGGGCTGTGGTCAAATGGAGAAGCCACAACTACTATGTCTGTGGATAATCAGGATTTCAGTTTGGGTAACTGATGTTCTGGAACTTTCTTTCAATAGTAACCAAGAATATGCAGCAGACACATTTCCTCCATGAGGCTGTGAATGCTAAATTAAGGAAGACATTACAGGATTCCAAATTGAAAATAAATAAAAAACTCACACTTTTAAGTTTAGGGATCATTTTTAAAAAAAGAAGATGAGAAGTACGCTTTTTGTTCTGATTACGAGATCTATTTAATGATTTAGTGATTTGGTTTATCATGGTAGTAGTAGTTCTTGGTTTGCTAGGGTAATCTTCCTGGAAATATCATCAGACTTAGTGGGACAGATCACATCCTTCCTGGAGGGAAATGCTTCTGCTAATTACATTAGGAAGTTTTCAGATGCAGCTAATAACTTTGTCAAATATGTGTCAGGCTCTCTGGTAAGATACTGGATATTTTCTATGCTAGAATATACTCGGTTTTCTCAAACAGAAAGCTTACAGCTCTCATGACCTTTTGCCAGTTGATAACTAGGTAAAGGTACGTTCATTTTCAGTGAAGAGAAGAATACTTTCAGGATCTAGGACCTTGAAAGAGACAGATGAAGGAAAAGAATGACAGGTCCATAGTATAAGAACTTGAAGCACTATCATAAGTCAGTGTTCTGTGTTTTGAGGGCCTGAGTACAGGGATGAAAAGAAGGAATAATTGAACTCATATCCTAAAAGGTGAAAGCTCTGTATACCAGGTGTCCTGCAGAGGCAGTCCAGTGTATCTATAATGTTGTTGTTGTTGTTGGGTGCCATCCAGTCACACCTGACTCATAGAGACCTTGTGTACAACTGAATGAAACACTCCCTGACACTGTGTCATGCCAGCACTATTGTCAGTGTTTCTCTGCTATTCATAGTGTTGTCTGTGGCTGATAGTTTCAGGAGTAAGATGCTGCAGGGTCCTTTTTCAAGCCTACAGCACCTGATATTCCCAGGCGGTCTCTCATCCAAGGACTAATCTGCCCCAGCCCTGCTTAGCTTCTGACATCTGACAAGATTGTACACCAGGGTGATATGGCTATAGACTCTGTAGCATTGTTGATATTGTTATGTGCCATCAAGTCGGTGTCTGATTCATAGCAACCCTAGGTACAACAGATGAAACAATATTTTCAGTGCTTCTCTGCTACTCATAGGGTTTTCAATGGCTGATTGACTTTTGGGAGTGAGTTTCTGGGTCCGTCTCCCAGGCCTACAATATCTCATGTTCCCAGGCTGTCCGATTCTGCTTAGCTTCTGAGATCTGACAGGATCAGACGCCACAGTGGTACAGGCCCTGTAGCATTAGGGCTTATAAAATTAATTTCTTTTACATAACATGAAAGATAACCTTGCCTGGCAATTTAAAGGTGGTGAGAATTAAGTTATTATGTAAACATGAAATGGTTTTATTAGTTTTGATAGGAAAACATTATCAATTGGTTAACATTGACTAATGCATAATTTGGGAGAGAACATGGTTTACTGCATAAGACAGTGGAATAAACAAAATTAAGTTTTGCAGCTAGATAGGTCTGGGTTCTCCACTGACTGTAATTGTGTATCCTTGGGCAAAGTAGTTAACATTCATGAACCTCATTTTTCATATCTATTAAATGAAAATGACAACCTCCAGTTAACAGACTTGTTGGGACGATTAATGCAGAGTGCTTAGCAATGAACCTGTGGTGACCCATAGAAATCAACTATTTTTGCCTGTGCCGCAGGCTTCAGCACTCTTTGCTACTGCTAGGGTATAGGGCTGGGCTGCCCCACTGAGAAGACTCAAGATAGAAGGAAAAGTCAACTTTTCCTTTCTTCTTGGTTGCCCAGATCAGGGAGGTGTGTGGAACTGATTGCCAAGAAAGATAGTAGATGTCAATAACCTTAAAGAAGACTCTAACAGAATCTTCAAATCAAAACCTCTGCAAGAAGGAATCTCAAATGTATTAGGATCTCAAGAACTTGAGTTTTAAATGGAACTTTAAAGTGACAGAAAGGGTACATTCACTGTAAATGGGTGATTACCTGGAATAAGTTCCCCCCTCTTTAAAAATGACAACATTTTCTGTGGCAGTGAAGGTAGAGGCTAGCTATCCTCTGTAAATATGTGTTCTAAAAGCACCCAAACCGCTAGGGACTCGGCATTTGTGCTGATCTCATAGACATGCCAGATGAGTTAGTGGCAATAGCAAAGAGCTAATGGCTCAGATGTCAATGCCCCCTCCATCTTTTGGATCCAATGATTGAAGGCTTGAAAACTGTTTCTTAGAGGGGCATACAGAGCATGGAACACAGGTTTGTGAAAATAATTTGATTAAGACTGTTCTAAATGGTCTAGATTTATTACTTGACCAAAGAGGCCATACTAAGTATATTTCAGTGTATATGTATGTAGCTGTCCTTTAAAAAGCAAAGGCCCCTTCTATTGACTCTAGCTCAGAAGAGAAAGGCCAGCTTTCTACAACCAAAGGAAAATGTCAACAACAAAAACCATTTGTGCCCTTTCCATTACTTTTGGTTTCCCCTCTCAATTTTCCAATGTTTTTGGAAAAGTATATCTTTTGGGAAATTTCAGTTCCATTTGGGAGAGTTACTTCATTTCATACAGTCTGGAAGCATGCCTTATAGAATTCAGTTGTATCAGGGATAGTATAAAATCTATAGGAGAGAAAATAGGATAAATATAATAAATAGAACATTAAGTCATAAAATCAATAAGAAAGGTATAAAAGTATAGGCTTATGATATGTAATTTTCTTGCATCAGCTGTAATATCCATGTAATAGAGGGTTTTATATCTACCGTTTCTTCTCTCTCTCTTTCTTTTTCATTTTATTTTGAGACAGGGTCTCAGTAAGTTATGCAGGGTACATCTGGCCTTGAACTTGTAGTCCTCCTGCCTCTATCTCCTAAGTTGCTGGGATTAAAAGTGTGTGGCACCACACCTGGCTTATCTACTGTTTCTTCTAAGGCTGTTTGTGTTTCTTCCATCATCCCCCAAACATGCTATAGTGAGGTATTCTTTCTCATCTAATTGTATTTATTCAACCAAAATATTGACTATGAGCAATGAGAGAATCAGAAAGATTGTATATATTATCTCTGCATGGATTTTGGGGGTATTTTTGTACAGGAAAATTATAGTTGAAGGTAGAAAGTGAATACTGATAGTTGCTATAAACACTGAATGATGCAGACATCAAGGAAGGAGATAATGATTGTGAATGATGTTGAAGTGTCCAAGAGTTTGAAAACTGAGCTACATCTCTGAGGGCCTTGCATTTAAATTATGAGAGAAAGAGGAAGATACCATTAAAATAAGAGCTAGTAGTTGGGAAATCACTACTTTTCCAGAGACATTGCAAGATAGGCCTGACTAGAGTAATGAAAGAAGGCAAGAATAGACAAATTAATATTAGGTTAAAAGTAAATGATAAGGATTATGATTTTTTAAGAAGAGGAATGTGATAAGTATAATTCGAGAATGGTCATGTGAAAGTGGGGATTTGTGTGTGTGGTTTTTGTTGTCTGATTTGGGGGAAAATGGGCAGCTACTGAGAAAGAATAGTTGAAAATTTGGCCTGGGGAAAGACCCGTCTGGAATATAGACCTGTTGGGAAGCTGTAACAGTGGAATTTTGGCTTGAATGCATGGCACTGAGAATGGAACACTGCATTAGGTATACAGACAAAACTTTCTAGAACGTGGTGTTCATTGAAAATGTAGGCCTATTCCCAACAACAATGCAGCTATAGGCCTCCACGCCTTTCTTCCCAAACTAAAGATGTTGACCAACCGATGCTGTGCTCTGATAAGTGCTTAATTCATCAGTACTGCCTAAGCTCTTATAATGTCAATAGACAAAAAGTTGGCATACAGAGTTGATACTATTTCTGCAAGGATAAAGGATTTGATTTCATGAGCCTGTATGCAGAAAACTCTTATTTCCACCATTTATTGTCTTCAAGGAACTGAGACTATGAACTAATGATAAGTAATAAAATAGAAAGGAGAAAGCAGACACTCTAGGATTTAGAAAATGATCCTTTGTCATACATGGGTCTTAATGGGTCTTATAAGGCAGTGCCAGTAACAAGTCTTTGAAGTACTTAAGATGATGAGTTTAGTTTCTTAGAAAAATACCTTAAACTGTTAGAGGATCCTATTCCAGAGATGGGGCTGGGATTTGGCTCAGTTGGTAGAGCACTGTGCTGTAGTCTCTGAGGTCCCGAGTTCAATTCCCATCACCGCAAAAAAATGGGAGAAGGCCTGGCAATCCACTCCCAAGGCAATCCCGAAACAGTCAGCCATTGAAATCCCAATGAGGGTCGCTATGAGTCGGATACCGACTCGACGGCATCTAACAACAACAACAACAACATTCCAGAGATAATTTTGAATTATTGCTTAAGAAATTACATGAAGAATAAGAAATAGAATAGAGAAGACACCTTCGGAGCACGTCAAGCCTTTGACACTTTTTTTGGGGGGGGGGCAGTACTTCAAGTTTAAACCTATTGCCTTGTGCCTTCATGCCTGCTAGGCAAGTACTCCACCACTGATCCACAGCCCGAGCCCCCTTTTAAACTTTTTTTTTTTTTAATCTTGAGTCAAGGTTTTACTAAGTTGTACAAGTTGCATCTGGCCTCAAATTTGTGATCCTCCTGCCACAACCTCCTGAGCTTCTGGGATTACAGATGTGCACCACAGCACCCAGCACACTTTGACTTTAAATGATTAACATAGTGAATGTATCAGTAATGAGTTATTTGTCCCAGGATCTGTATTGCATATTTCCTATTTGGGAGCATCCTTTGAGATTTATGTTCCTAAAAATTAATTCGTGTAAAAATTTCAGATTAGAGGCAAAGGAATTTTACAGGTCGTTAGTTGCCAGAATGATGTATTTGTGGACCTAGCAGCAATGTACCATCAACAATAAAACAAAATTTGAGATAGAGCAACCAGTGAATTTCTTAAATGTTGATAACATAAAATCCCTCTTTTGGGAATTGAACATTCTGTAGATTTCTCTGGTAACATGAACTGAAACCACAGCAGGTAGCAGAGCTGTAAGACATCATTTCCACCATTTGATATAAGATGTTTATTATTTTCATCAAACACATTACATAAAATACCTTGTAAATGGCTGTAAAGCACATTATGAAGCACCTCCTGGCGTGTTCCTGCCAGTCCGTTTTGAACACTTCTCTTTGCTACAGGCATTAAGAAATGACCTTTTTGGCAGTGTCTGCTCCCTTTTGGATTTGTGTTCCCTTCCCGATGCCCATTATCTCATTAATTCATTTCTGTGCGGGAGGGAAGATGTTGCAGTAAATAACAAAATCTCACAATTTGTTTTGGATATGCTCCACCTCTTCAACCAATATATTTGGAGTAAAGCCTATATAAATAACTTAATTAAACCCAGGCATTTTATGTCAGGAATGAGTGGTTTTGACAGTATGTTCCAAATTGAGTTTAGACACTCAGAATAATTTTAGAATCTCTGACACAGCAGCTACCTTTTGGTATTTTGTACTTCCTGTGAAGTTTTTCCCTTAGCATAATATAGGAAAACTGTTTCCTGACATCTGTTGAAAGTGTCAAACTCTAGATTGTCACCTGGCTTCGCTTTGCTGCTTACTGTGACCTTAGTTTTCTCATATGTAGAATAGAAGAATGTATTGAATTTTTTTGTTTTTACAATTTCTTTGAAGTCATGAAATAAAGGCATTGATGATGTGTTAGATCAGAATCTAA
Organism: Pedetes capensis; assembly: GCA_007922755.1. Taxonomy (NCBI): domain Eukaryota; kingdom Metazoa; phylum Chordata; class Mammalia; order Rodentia; family Pedetidae; genus Pedetes; species Pedetes capensis. The sequence goes on along the minus strand of VMDO01004340.1, from coordinate 55,210 downwards.
TTATAAGCCCTTGAATTAACTTTGCCCATGACTGATTATCCTCATGAGTCTGTCAGCTTGTGGTGCTGTTGGAGCTTACGTGTTGCTGTGATGCTGAACGCTGTGCCACTGGTATTGCAGATACCAACAGGGTCACTCATGGTGGACAGGTTTCAGCTGAGCTTCCAGACTAAGACAGACTAGAGAGAAGGACATGGCAGCCCACTTCCCAAACAATTAGCCATTGAGAACTCTATCAATAGCAGAGACGCACTGCCAAATACAGTGCAGGATCCCCCAGGCTGGAAGGCATTCAAGAAATGACTGGGGAAAAGTTGCCTCCTAAAGTACAGTTGACCTTAAAGATGTGTGGAGTAAAGCCCCGGTAGCTCCTTTTGCTGATGTGGCACGACTCAAAATGAGAAGAAACACAGTGACTGCAACAGTGGGCTCAAACATAAACAGATGGTGAGCATGGCACAGTGTTGGGTAGCATTTTGTTCTGCTATACATGGGTTTTCTGTGAGCTAGACCTGACTCAGTCACACCTAACAACCATGAGATAACTAATTAGCTACCTTCAGGACAGAATTTATACAGAGTAACTAATTTGATTTTAAATATGACACATTTGTTGTTCTACCAGTGTTGCTCAGAGCAGTTGTTTTAGTTACGATTTCTTAGTACAATTCTGAGTTGACTACTTCTTATTTTGGTTATTTAGGACAATTAACCATCATTCATTCTACACCTCGGTTTTTTCCTTATAAAATGACTTGCTGGAAGGTTTAAGTAAGATAAATGTTAAATAATCAACTGTTGACCAATACATTGTGAGTTTTCAGAACTAGAAGTTATTGTATACTCTTTGCTGATGTTTTCAATTACAGTAATCTTTGTAAATATTAAATCGGATTATAAATCACTTGAGATCTTGAAGTAGGTTTGAACATCAACTGTGCACTCCTTTAGGAAATAAACTGAATATATATTCATTTGTTTCTAGAGAATAGAGTTCTAGCATTGAGGGATACTGCAGGAAATAGCATAAACATGTTTGTTACCCTCAAAGAGCTTACATTCTAGTGAAAGAGACAACCCATTAACAAATAGAAACCTAATTTAATGTTAAGTCATGGAGATAGCTATGTAGCCAAGTGAAGTGGGCTAAAATAAAAAATCAGATTTCCTTAAAGCCAAGAATTAATTTGGTACATTATTTTGCTTAATTTTCTATATCCAAACTATGTTACTGGTCTTAACAATGAGTTTAGGCACACTAAAATTATGTCAGATTATTGCATGATGCCATTTCACATAGGAATTAAACTTTGCATGTAGAAGGATGACCTAGAACAAGGAGTGACTTAGGACAGAAAATTTCCAGGCTATTAGTTTACAGATAGAAAATTAAGATTTAACATGTGGAATGTCAGAAAGATAAGTAATGTCAGAACTGGAATGAACATGTCCTCTAGCTCCATGCTGTGATACTCTTCTCTGTACTAGACAGACTCCCATCTCATCTGTAATTTCTCCTGGAATGCAATTGTCAGAAGCAAGTACATTATACAGCATTTGTAGGCAGTGGAACTGTAACTTTAGGCCAAAGAGTTTCCATTTTGGCTCTGCTACCTCTCACCTATATATAGTTTGAGGCAAAATAATTAAACTTGCCGAGTCTCTACTTTGTAATTTATAAAATGGGAATAATAAAATGTATTCAATAATTTTAAATTTGGAGGAAATTAATATATGTAAGTCATTTAGCACACAGCCTCTTATAAAATGTTAAAAATGATTAGATCTTTATTTAACCAAGGGTGCTTCATAAATACATTACAATGTTGAGTACATAGGGGACATTCATTAATATTTGATGAATAAGATTTAAAAAGTGATACTTCTACTGAAGACCAAGAGAGTTGTTGTTGTTATTAAATCTGGTAACCCATCCCTGTTGCTTTTATTTGTTGCCCATTCTCTATTAGGTGCCTAGTAAATACAGGGAACAGACTTTGTTAAAGTAAACAGAATTTTTGCTTTTGCCATTCTTTAGGAAAATAACCGTTCTTCTCTGAGCCTCTCAGAAAGAAGGAAAAAAGCTTTGATTATCTGACAGATGGGGAAATGGAAGCAATGAGTCCCTAGATTGTACTTTTTTTCTCAGATTACTAAGTGGCTTGACTTCGTCTCTAAATTCATTAACTTAATACTTCTTGCTTTCTTTTCAAAGCCTTCCTCCTTGGATTGACTTAGTAAATAACTCTCATGCCCTTTCCTTAAAGAATGTTTTGGCAGCCAGGCGTGATGTTGCACACCTATAATCCCAGCTGTTCAGGAGGCAGAGGCAGGAGGATCACAAGTTTGAGACCAGAGGCAGTCTGTGTAATTTAGCAAGACCCTGTCTCAAAAAGTAAAAAACTGGGCCGAGGGTGCAATTTGGTGGTACAGCACTTGCAAAGCATGTAAATGTGAGGCCCTGAGTTCAACCCCCAGTACCAGGGGTTGGGGGGGGTGGGGGAGAATGGTTTGGCTTAGTACCTGCCATTTTGCCTTTCCTTCTCTTGCTCTGAATTCTTATTGTGTACAATAAGGACTCAGTGACACTGGGATTATACTTTCTGGAGCACCTGTGACATTGGGAAATGAAAGAAGCATTCTTCCCATTGATTGCTTAAAAAAAAAAGTCAGTGCTTTCTATTTTATCACAGATAGGTATTTTCATAATTCATAATACTATTTTGGGGTAGAATATAATATTCTTAATGGAATACATATGTTGTTGTTGTTGTTGTTAGGTGCCGTCGAGTCGGTATCCGACTCATAGCGACCCTCATAGGGTTTTCAATGGCTGAGTGCTTTGGGATTGCCTTAGGAGTGGATTGCCAGGCCCTTCTCCCATTTTTGCGGTGCTAGGAATTGAACTTGGGGCCTCAGAGACTGCAGCGCAGCGCTCTACCCACTGAGCTAAATCCCAGCCCGGAATACATATAGGAAATGAAAATATAAAATGTCATATAAAGTGGAGTCAGCCTTATGGTCTAAGAGGATATCTCTTTAGTATCTAGTTAGCAATGTATATTCTTGGCTGTTGGTTAAATTTCTTTGACGAACTCTACTTTGATTCTCTAACATATTCAATTTCTCAAAAAGAGTTAGCAAATTTGTGAAAAGAAAAACTATTAGAGGCATAATCCTTATACAAAACATACATATTTTACACAATTATGTATATTCACATATATATATGACATGTAAATGTTTTATGATTACAAAGTATGTGTGCATGTTTGTGTAAACACCCATGCATGCACAAAATTTATTGTGTCTATTGCTTGAAACCAAGGATCTTAAATATATTTTTACTTTGTAGTTATATGAATCAATTGTCATTTATGTGTTTATTTCCATTTTGTTCTGTATAAATTGAATCATGCCTACAAAAATATTCTACTCCCCCAATCTTAAAAGTACCTCAGCTCAGTGGTTCCTTAAAGCTTTATTCTGTACCTACCAAACTGGTCTGAGACCCACTTGGGTGTACAGAAATACAATTCTGAAGCTTGCCACCTAGAGTTAGCACAGACCCCACAAGTTAAGTACTCAGTGTCCCATATTACTGTCCTTCATAACCATGTATACTTAATGATCCCGAGGCCACTGATGCTTCTGATGGACTGACTATAATTTAGAGGTTCCCGTAACCCCATCAGGTTCAGGAATACTTTTAATTCATAGAACTCAAGAAAATGCTTATATTTATTATTACAGTTTGATTGAGTATAGTCACTTCAGGTAGGATCTAGGAAGGAGTACAGAGCTTCCATCCCGCTCTCCATCTGGTTGATGTGTATTGTATTTGTATTAGCCAATGTGTTGCTGTAACAGAGAAACCAAAGCAAGTTTAGGAGAAGAAATATTCATTAGAGGTTCACAGTTAGAGGATCAGTCCATAATGGTGGTAACGTCCCTGTGGCAGTGGCAGGCAGGAGGGCCAGTGTTAAAGAACCTCATATTTTTGCTATCAGAAAGCAGAGAGTGGAGAGAGTGACCAGGGTAAAAATCTCCAAAGGTCGACCCTAGTGACTCACTTCCACCAGTGTTGATCATGTCTCCTAAGACAGTGCCACTAGCTGGGGACCCAGCTTTCGAACATATGACCTTTGGGGGACACTTAGATTCAAATCATAACAAACCTCCAGGCACACCAGTGTATTCATTCACCACAGGCTACAGTCAGCCCTGGAGTCCAGAGTTTTTGTTGGCGTTTCATAGGCATGATTGATGAAACCATTTTGGCACATGATTATACTCAATCTCCAGCCCCTATCCCCTCACAGGAGGTGAAGATGGCTCAGAGTTCCAGTACTTGAATCACTTAGTTGTCTTCCTTTTGAACAACTCCCATCCAGAAGCTATTTGTGGGCCTATCATGAGTCAACTCATCATAACAAAGACATTCTTATGAATCAGGAGATTGCAAAGGTTTTTGAAGCTTTATGTAGGAGCCAGAGACAAAAGCCAGATATTTTTCATTATATGATAGATGTTCTTTATTAGAATCATTGTACAGTTGAGAAATGAAGGTAAGAGGAAGTAAAGATTAATACTGAGTGGAGTTATGGCTTCCTAGTCACTGCTTTTTCCATCTGAGCTGTAGCTCATTTGTAATAAAAATAGAAGGTCTGCATGTGGAACAAACGAAGATACAATGTAAATACGGTGCCCAATTTAGTTTTTTCATACCTCCTGTGTTACAGTGAAGCCACCCATTCACGCAGGGCAAAGCAGATTGATTACTTACCAGTAACAAATAAAGAAGCTAGAGAGTGGTGGATTGGTGGATTGACCTCAGCCACGGAAACCCTATCCCCCTGCCACTTAGATTAATAACCAAGGTGAACATTGTACTAACATATCAGTTCTGTGTTTTCAGTGCACTAATTATCAACATGAAGAGAAATGTCAATCAATGGATACTAGTTTGTTGTATCAGATTCATTGCTTCTGTACCTTGCCCTCAAAGAAGTAGTCTATGGAGAATCAAAATCAATGCCTTCAGCATTTCTTTCTTCTGCGGTGGTTGTTGTTGTGAGGTGCTGTGAAGTAGAGTCTGACTCATAGCCATCCTATGTACAACAGAATGAAATACTTCCTGACTTTGTGCCAGGCACATGATCTTTTTTATGTTTAAGTCCATTGTTGTAGCTGCTGTGTCATTCCATCTAGTGGAGGGTCTTCTGTGGAGTACAGTCTAAGTGCTACTCTATGAAAACTTGAAGATAGTGTCAAATTCATCCACTAACAGTGCCAACTGAGTGAGATTCTGAAATAATAATTAGGATAGCCAAAGTGAATACTGTAATAAATAATCTCATTCACTTTATTAAATGCTATATGTGAGTACAATAGTCTCTACTGCCTTTACTCCTCAAATTTCCTTGCTGGTTTGGTCTCCATACTTTTGGCACTACTAAAAACTTCTCTTTGGTGTTGCCAGGACTTGCCAATTAGACTCCATAGCCTGGTCTCACATGTCAAAATCCTTACTCCTCTTTTGCCCCCCTTAACAAGTGAAACCACTGCCTCAGTTCTTGCCCAACATGGTTTGAACTAGCTGTATTTGTAGAAACTTGTGGGGAGCCATCGAATCTCATTGAAGATGGGTAACTGATGAAAACCCAGTGTATAATTCAGTGAAAATCCATTGTATAATCTCACCTATTATATCCTGAGGGCAAAGGGATAGAAGTAGAATAAAGCCTGAAGTATATGGATGTTGTATTTTCAAAGCAGCAGTTAACTTCCTAAATGGAAACAGATTATTCAGGATAATTTTTTAAAAATTCTTTTATAGAGTTTTCATATTTCTGCAGTAACAGCTGCTTCTGTCTTCTACTGATTCAACTTTGTGTGTCATGAATGTTGAAATGAAATGCCAAGAAAGACAATTTAAAGCATGTTGAATAACTTGATAAGTGAATGAACAATTTCAGTTCTTACAGACTGTTATTTGTTTGGTTTCTGCATGTTAAAGTCTTTATATTAAAACTTAGATCTATGAATATGGAAATATGAATTAGACTAGGTTGAAAATCTAATTAAGGCCCTATGAAGACATAACACATTTCCATGAATCAACTGCTAGGATTGCATTTGAGTTATCAAACAAATGAGGATAACACCATTAAGAAATGGACACCAACCATGAAATTTAGAATTGAATATGAAGGTTTTTTCTCAATTGTGCATTAACTTATAAAGTACTTGTCCCACATATTTATGTAATCTACCAAACAGCAAGGAAGATACTATCTAAAGAAGTACTTAAAGGTGAAAATGTATGTCTTTAATTTTCAGTTTTAATCTTCAGTAAGGCAGTAATTATAGCTCTAGCAGAGAAAGCTGTTAGGAAATATTTTTAGGTGCCATGTATATAAAAAAGACATCTGAGATGGGTGACAACTGTGTGATGGACTCCATTTGTTTGTGCTGCAAGAAGATGTCACAGTCTGTTCTCGCTCCTTAGTGTTGGGTTATGCATATAATGCATTTTCCACTTAAGGAAGAGATGGGGCTTGGTGTGCATGTGTATTGGGTGAAAAGGCTTTGTTTCTTCCATTGAGAAATAATATATGTGCACAAGCATACTTAAGTGGCTGACATATATGTTCTCCAATGCTTGTAGAACTTTCTTTTTTTGTTGTTATTGTTGTTTTAGCATTTACTATGAAGTCTTAGCATTGTCTTTGTAATTATCTTTTACCCCTGTTAGACTAAGTTTCTCATTTGTGCTTAAATTTATTTCAGGACTAATGTTATTTCCTAGTAAAACTCAGTGTTACAGTTTGAATAGGAAACACACCCCCTTCCCCCATTCATATATTCATGTGTTTAAGCTTTGGTCCTGAGCTGGTGACTGTTTTGGGAGGTGGTACAAACTTTAGGAGGTGGGGCCTAATTGAAGGAAGTAGGTCACTGGAGTGTGCCTCTGAAGGGCGTCTTGTTCCTGACCCCTTCCAGTTTCTCCCTCTGCTTCCTGGCCAGAGGAAGGTGAGAAGCTGTGCTCCTCCAGGCCCTTCTGTCACGATGTTCTGCTTCACTGCTGCACAGAAACAACAATCGCACACATCAGTTCTTGCTATTTTTTCCTGAGCTCTTGGAGTCCTTTTCAGAAAGTCCTTGCCTATTACATGAAGTGTTTTCCCTGTGTTTTCATGTAATAGTTTCAAACTTCTATGTCTTTCATTAAGGTCTTTGATCCATTTTTAATTGATTTGTGTATAGAGTGAGAAATAGAGATCTAGTTTCATTCTTCTGTATTTCATATTGAGTTTCTCCAGCATCATTTGTTGAAGAGGCTGTGTTTTCTCCACAGAGGCTGTGTTTGTTGAACATCAGGTGACTGTGGCAGCATGGCTTTCTTTCTGAATTCTCTTTTCTATTCCACTGGTCTACCTCTCTGTTTTTGTGCCAATTCAATGATGGTTTGGTAAATGTGGCATTGTAGTATAATTTGAAGTTAGGTATTGTGGTACTTTGAGCATGACTCTTTCTGCTCAGGATTGCTTTGGCAGTCCTTTGATTTCCTTACTTCATTCATTTGCTTGTTTGTATTGTCTTTGAAATTACTGTTTTAATCTTTTGCAGTACTAGGGAATTAAGCCCCAGGTGCTCAACCCTTGAGCTGCACCCCTAACCCACTTTTTATCTTACTAAGTTTCACAGCCTGCTATAGCTTCAAACTCATGATTCTCATGCCTTAACCTCCCAACCTGCTCAGATTATAAGCATATGCCATGGTGCCAGCCCAAAGTTATTTATAATTCTTACAAGTAACTTTTGAATTCTTTATCCAGCATTTCAACCATTTCAGTATTTTTGGATTTAGTAATTGAAAACTTGTAGTCTTTTGGAGGAGATATGCTGTTTTGCTTTTTCATGTTTCTTATGTTTCTCATTTGTAAATTGTGCATCTGTTAGGGTAGATCCATCTTATGGTTTTATGTGGTGATCTTAGTGATTAGCTTTCTCTTGAGAGCTCAGTCCCCAGTACAACTCAGAAGAGAGAACACAGACAAAGCCAAAGTTGACATAGAAATATACTTAAAATCAATTAAAACCATCTATACCACAAAAATGGGAGAAGGGCCTGGCAATCCACTCCCAAGGCAATCCCGAAGCACTCAGCCATTGAAAACCCTATGAGGGTCGCTATGAGTCGGATACCGACTCGACGGCACCTAACAACAACAACAACATACCACCAATCACTCCTGAAGCAATCCTGAAACAATCCACCATTGAAAACCCTATGAGGGTTGCTATGAGTCAGTCCCAACTCCACAGCACCTAACAATGATGTACCACCAATAACCATAGAACAGAAAATGGTAACAACAGTGTAGAGGAAGCTATCAAGTTAAAAATTATTTACAGTAAAAGTGAAAACATTTTATGGGCTAAATGTAGGCACCAGGGAAGGGGAAAAAGAAAGAAAGAGGAAGTTTAAGTAAGAAAAAGGCAAAAGAAGAAAGGAGAAGAATGTTAGAAGGAAAGAAAAGAGCAAGAGATAAGAAATCTGCACAGTGCAGCAAAAATGGGTGAACAAATTAGACAAACATAAGAGGAATAAAAAAAATCCTAAGAGTTTTATTTTTCTGTACTGTGGGGTTGAACTCAGGACCTCAAGCATGCTTTGCAAATACTCCACCCCTGAGTTACACCCTAGCCCATTTTTTACTTTTTATTTTGAGATAGGGTCTTGCTAATTATGCAGGCTACTCCTGGCCATGAATTTGTAATCCTTTTGCCTATGCCTGCCAAATTGCTAGGGTTGCAGGTTTGTGCTGCTGTGCCTGGCTAAGAGGTGTATTTATTTAAAAAAAAAAATACTAATACTAAAAATGTTGTAAGTAGAAAAACAAACACAAGTGGCAAAAGAAACATATAAAAAATTTAAGACAAATGAAAAAGATTACAATTAAAAAGGAAAAAGTAAAATAAAATTTAAAAGAAAGAAAAAAATGGCAAAAATACTAGTATTGTTTCTTACTGTGTCCTATAATATTGGAGTCTGCCAGATGGAGGAGGGGGTCAGTTGAAGTTGGAGTCTCTCATCCCTTCTACCATTTATGTAGGTGCTGAGCCTGGACCAGTCTAGGGCACATGTCTGGCAGGGCTGCTGTCACTATAGGAACCTATCTTTGTGTACACAGAGCCTCCACTGGCTGCATGTTTTTGCAGCCTATGGGCTGGGCAGGTTCTCACACATAGCCAACTGCTCAGTTTGAACCCCCTGGCATGGCTAACATCTAAGGTGTATCTTCAGAATGTGTTGGGGAGTGGGAGAAACAAACAGGGCACTGAAAGCTGTAGTGGAGGTGTTACAGGAGATTCATGGGAAGTGCAGAGAGACAAGTCAGCAGCACCAGTCTGGGAATTTGGCAACATTACTCTGGCCCTTGTGTCTGGCGTATAACTGAATTTATACCCAACACAGAAGTTACAGTAGAGAGTATAGATAAAGTTTATGGAGATGGTATACCACTAAGAAATAATTACAAGGAAGCCTGGGGCACCTGGAGAAGCTTAGGTAAACCTGCAAAGGACCTGGGTTCCCTGGGTGAATCTGCAGGTGGATATTTCTGTTTCCTAGGGAAAGGTAGGCTCACATAGAAAAGAAGTAAGCAGGCTTCTAGAAGGAAAACTGCCTTAGATAGAGAAAATGGTGGGCCCAAGAGAAGGGAAAAGCATGCACGTGGTTGCTAGAGAAAGGAGAGAAGACCAAAGGGAAAGAACTGGAGAGGAAAGAAAAAAAGGAAAGAGAAAGCAGGAAATGTTTCTCCTACTTTATCCAAAGTAGGGCATGCCCAGTGTGACATGAGCCCTGGGCACCAGCTCTTGGTGCCTAGTGGGATGTGGGCCAAAGGTCTTTGTTTTGTAAAAGGCTCAATGGCTTGGATAGGGTGTGGGACCCATTTGGAAATGTCCTTCCAATGTCCTCAGGGAGGCATGTGGCTTCATTCATCATGGTGGAGTAGCAGGGGCAATTTTGGATCCCCTTTTCCAACATACCACCTGCTAATGTCTAAGCTAACCTGCCTGTCAGAGGACCCATGCAAATATGTTCATTTACTGCTCAGCTTAGAACACTCTGAGGGCAGGCAGAGGCTGCAGAGATCAAGTGCTCTGCTGTCCCTGACCTTCAGAGTTCTAGGTCACTGGGTGAACTGCCTGGCATGTAGCTGGCTCAGCTCCTCCCACGAGAGTCTGAGCTACTGTCCACTGTGCCCAAGCTTCCTGAATTTCTCAGTGTGTCAACATCTGGCCCTCCTCCTCCCAAACTGCCTGCCACATCTGTGTCCCACCCTGGGTTTGTGGCTAGTTGTCCCCAGCCTCCCTGACTTGTGATTACTCCTTGTTTTCAGGATCCCAGAGTAGCTCAGTCTTGGACAATAAGTTTCCTCTAAGGATGGTTCCCAGTCACAGCCCCCCAGACATGGAGCGTGGCAAGATGGATCTCCTCTGCAGTGCTGACGCTGCAGGCAGGAAGAGCCAGTGTCTAACTAAATCCTGCAACTGGCTCCAGGGGCTGTAAGGACTGGGGTCTTGTCCTGTGGGTAGAACTGCCAGTCTCTTCATCAGGACCTTGTAGCTCAGCTTTTGGATGAGGCTTCCGTTTCCCCTCCCCCAGTGGGGAGATGCAACTGGAGTTGTGTCTGCCTTTTTCCTTCTTGCTGCATATCCTTTCTATTTCTCTGTGCTCTCAAACTGTCCTGTTACCTCTGTTAGCATTTTGCCTTCTATTTGGAATACAACCTGTTTTTTCTTACATTATCTCTTTTCCTTCGCCATGTTACACAGAGGGAGATCTGCTATCTTGCCCCAGAAGTCCTATTTGGGAGTTGCAGGGCCTCGCCCGTACTTTGCAAGTAGTCTACTACCACTAAGCTGCAGCCCTCTTATTATTATTTTTTATCTTCAGGCAGAGTCTCACTAAGTTATACAGTCTGCCTCTGACCCCCAACCTGTGATCCTCCTCCCTCTGCCTCCCATGTTGCTGGAATTATAGGTGTGTGCCACTGTGCTTGGCATGTATATATTCTTTGAGATACACACACACACACACATTTTTCTTTACTTGAGCCACAGAATAGTATGGACATATACTCACTTCTTGAATCTTCATTGTAGAAGTATAACTGGGCACTACGCGCTGAAGTCCACCACATTAAATGGAGCCCTGTAGCATCTGATCCCATCATATCTTGGAAGCTAAGCAGGGTCAGGCCTGGTTAGTACTTGGATGAGAAGAGACCGCCTGGGAACACCAGGTGCTGTAGACTTGCGAGACAGACAGGGCAACCCACTCCCAAAAACCAATCCGCCATTGAAAACTCCATGAACAACAGAGAAGCCCTGACAATACTGTTTTGCCTGTTGTACTTAGGGTCGCTATGAGTCAGATACTGATTCGACAACAACAACAAAAACCAGAAATTGATGACGGAAAAGTGGATTTTTTTTTACAGTGTGGCCAAACTAGAAAGAAACAATTTTTTAAAAAGTTTTCCAGCTTCCCTGTAATAGACCCTAATCTTACATAGCACCAAAGGATGAGACAAAAACTAGAAAAGAAGACTTAAAATGTGTAGATTAAGCTATTAGCTGGCCTCCCTTTGAACTGTGAGGGAATGGCCTGCCTGGTGCCAACACTTTAGCCTCCCTGCAGGGGCCTCCTGCTGAACTCTAATTCCTCCAGGTCTGTCTCCATTTTCCATGAGATTAGAAATAATTATTTGTATGATAACAGATAAAACACTGCAGTGGAAAAATAGGACAGAAATAAAGAGCCCAAACTTATCACATGCTTACTTCATGAACTTGTGTATATTTTTGTGTGTATTTCTCATTTCTTTTAGATGACTGTTGAAACATAAGCTTTATGAAACAACCTGGTGTTCCATGGACTGTTACTTGGTATTATGAGAATATCTGTCTGGGGTCTCAGCACAGGCCCTTCTAGAAACTGTGTTAATTGGCATCCCTGCAGGTTTTAAAGAGTTTGGTGGAGTTTCCCCAAAGGGCTTATTATTTTTTTTTCCCCCTCTGAAAGCAAATTGTACAAAGGAAAGATGTTGCTATTAGAAAAATAAAAAGAGAATAGTTCTTCATAGTCAAAATCACCAACCTAAGTCATTTTCTAAAATCCTTGCCATAGTTTAATGTTAATGAGTGAAGTGTGGGATAGTGAGAAAGGCATGGGACTTCAAACCAACTGAGCTTTAAAATTCATACTCCAGGATTATTTGGAAATGTGATTTTTTTTAATTAATGGAAAATTTACATATGGTGAAATTCTCAGCTCTTAAGAGAACAATTGTATGGGCTTTGGTAGATGTGCACCCTCATGTAACTATAAGTCCCATCAGTGTACAAGGACTCCTAGTTTCCTCCTTTCAGAACTGACCAGTCCTCCCTCCTAGGAAAGCAAATTATGTTCTGATTTGTATTACAAAGGATGTGGTTTGACTGTTCTTGAAATCTGTTAAAAGGGCCTAATACACAGTGTATTGTTTTGTATTTGTCTTATTGTGCTAATGTTTTTAAAATTAATCTCTATTACTGTGTGATTAGTAGTTTGTTCTTCTGAGTTACGTTCTGACTTATGACTCTAGCGCAATTTGTTTATCCATTTTCCAGTTGATGGACATTTGTGTGGGTTTTAGTTTTTGCTTATTGTGAGTGAAATCGTTATGAATATACTTACAAGTCGTTTTGTGAACATACATTTTCTTTTTTCTTGGAAATTACTCAGGAATAGAATTGCTGGATCATAAGATAGCCTTGCCTATAATTGTATTAAAAACCTCCAAACTGTTAACCCAAAGTGGTTATGCTGTTTTACATTCCCAAAAACAATCCTTGAGAGTTGTTTCAGAACTTCTCTAACTTTTGATGGTGCCAAGCTTTTTAATTTTTGCCTTTCTCACGCACGTATATTTAAATCTTGCTTTGGATTTAACTTGGAAATTTAAAGACTTGTTTCTCAGGTTAATGTATTGCTAGGATATTTCTCTGCTTGCTGTTTGCAGGGTGCATCCTTTTCCATTTTCGCATTGTGTCTTAATATTGTAAGTGCATATCTTGCAGATAATGTATAATTATGTCTTTATTTTGTTCTCAGTTTGTTTGAATATGTAGTAGATTTATGTGTAATATAATGATGGTTGGGTCTGCTATTTTCTTATTAATATATTCTGATTTTTTCCCCCAATGCAATTCTTCTTTTGATTTCTTGACTGCTGCTTCCATTGGAGAAGGGCATCATGTTTGGGAGAGTGGCAGGTGAATGAAAAAAAGGAAATACATGGATTGATACAGTGGCTAAAACAATGGTTTTAAACATAAAATGACCATGTGCCTGGTACAGAACCAGGGAGTGTTTCTTTCCATTGTACATAGGGTTGCTATGAATCGGACCTGATTTGACACCTAACAACAACAATAATATGATTTTTAAAAAATTTTTCTTCCCTCCTGTCCTGTCTTCTGTTTGTCCATTGCATATTTATTAGATGGGTTTCATGTCTTTTGACTGAATTGTTTTCACAGCTTCTAGTTTTACCTTTTTGTAAAATTATTAATGGTGTTTCTAGGGATATTCATCTGCACCTTAATTTGTCACAGTTCTTTTGGAGCTAATAATGTACTAGTTCATGTAAAATGTAAGAGAATTGCAAAAGCATGAATTCATTTAACTTACTCTTATCCAATATGATTTGTCAATGTTGTATCTGTTTATTTCTTATATCTCATAAAACAATTTTAAAGTTTTGCATCCAATATTCAGTTATATTTTACAGTAATTAAGAAAAATGGCTTATTTACCCACTTATTTATTATTTCACTTTATATTCATTCCTTATGTTGCCTCAAGCCAGAAACAAAGACAAAATAAGACTTAGCATTTTTTATATGCAGTTCTGCTGCTAAATAACTACCTTAGCTTTTATTTATCTGATGACATTTTATTTCTGTTGTTGTCATATGTTTTGCATTCACACGAATCTCCCCCAACAAGAACTTCAGTTAGAGTTCATACTCTCAGTGCTTTAGAGATATTTGCCCATTATGTGCTGACTGCCATTGTTACTGAAGTTAGTGTATCAGCAAAGCTGTGTTGATTGGTTTGTAAAATTCTGTTTTTTTCTGGCTTCATTTGAGATTTTCTATTTTTCTTTGGTTTCCTGAAGTTTGACTATGATATGTTTAGGTATGGTTTTCCTTATCTGTCCTGCTTAGGGGTTTTTTAAGCTTTCCGTTATCTGTAAGTGAAGATGTTTTCCATGAATTGGGGAGTATTTATCTAGTTTTCCTTCACATAAGTTTTTCTGTGCCATTCTGTTTCCTCCTCTTCTGATACTCCAATTAGATGTCTGCCACATATTCTTGATTCTAATCGGCATCTCATTTTGTAGTCTGCTAAAACTGTTAAATGCGTGTGGAGTAAAATTGAGAATATATACAGTGTTTGTTTCTTTTAGAGTGTAATATGGTTCACCAAAGCTCTGGTCATGTTGTTTTTTCGGTCCTTTGGTCTCTTCTTTATATGGAATACAGTCTACTTACCTGTCCTATGGTTGAGCGACCTTTTCTTTGATATTCTGTAATGTTCTGTTAAGCCAGCATAGTAAATTTTTATTTCATAAAAACAACTATTTCATACTTCTAGAATTTTTATGTGGCTCTTTTCATGTAATTTCCTTTGCTCTGCTGAGATTTCCTATCTTTTTTTTTTTCCTGATAATCTTTTTCTTTACGTCTTCAATATTCTTATATGCTGTAAAGATTTTTCTCATTAATTCTAACAACTGCATAGTTGGGACCATGATTATATTGATTTTCTTTTTCTTGACTGTGGAACCATTTTCATGTTCATTTGCATATCTATTTTCTTTATTAATTTTGCATTCAAATTAAGAATAATATCTGGCAGGGTCTCTGGAGTCTGTTATCTTATTGAAAAGAATGTTGTTTTTGTTCTGGTATGCTGTTAAATATGCTGGAACCCTAATTTGAACTTCTGGAGACTTTATTTCATGCATTGTTTCAGTTTTGTTTTTTAGTCTGAGAGTAAGCCTTGAGCCTCTATGATGGTTGTCCTAAAGGGTTTGCTATGTCTTTGCAATTTGATAAGATTCACATTCAGAATTCTGTCTCCTATAATGTGTGGAAACTGAAACCTCTTCTCAGCTTTTTCGAACTCTCACATATTGCTTCTGGAGGTATTACACTCCATAGAAATTTAGCTCAGGAGTCCTCAAGGATTTGACCTTGCCAAAATAAGACTGTTTATGCCCATTGATTCCAGAACACCCAGATGTCTCTCTAGTCTAATTGCTACAGACATTTGAGTTTTGACATTAACTCTTATATTTGTGTAACTTCTCCATATCTGTTTATATCTCCACTTTGATAATTCAGTACACACTAACATTTAGTTGCATGGCCTCTTTACAATATTCCTTTTTTCCCCCCTCCGTACTGAGGGTTGAACCCAGGGCCTCACACATGCTAGGTAAACACTCCACCACTGAGCTGCACCCCAGCCCCTTTTTTGATTTTTAGACGTGGTCTCACTAAGTTCCATGGGCTGCCTCTGTTCTTGAACTCTCAATCCTCCTCTCTCAGCTTTCTGAGTCACTGAGATTACAGGGGTGTGCCACAGCACCTGGGTACAATGTGCCTTTGTGCTGATCCTTAGTCTTGGATCTTTTTCTTTGTTTCTTTATTTTCTAAGTGATGATTATCATTATAAATAAGTCTGGGAATCCAGAACCCACTACATTAAGATTGCTTGTGTTCAATGTTTTCAATATGCCCCCTCAGTTTAATATTGTGATTTGTTGCTGCAAGTGTTTGAATTCTAATGTTGGATTCTTACCTTTGTCTCAATTCTTAAGTTCCCTTATTTCCATGAATTGTGCCTTCCTTCCCCACAATCCATATGTTGAGATCCTACCCAGCAATGTGAAGATGTTTGAAGGAGGAGTCTTTGCGAAATAATTGGGTTTACATGATATTGTGTGGATGGGGCGCTCAAGATCAGATTAGTGCACTTATGAGAGGAGATCCCAGAGAACTTGTTCTTTCTCTCCTCTGTCCTTCTCCCTCCTTCTCCCTTTTTATCTCACCCATGTGAGGACACACTGAGAAGGTGACCCTCTACAAGGCAGGAAGAAAGAGATGCCTCAACAGAAACTGACCATACCGACCCATTGATCTTGGTCTTCTAGTTTCCAGGGTATAAGAAAGTAAATTTCTGATGTATAAGTCTTCAATTCTGTGATAATTTGTTATGGCAGACCAAACTCACTAGTGTACTCCACTTCCACAATCTGGTTGCTTATTAGTTTTTCCTTTTATTAAATATTACTCTGTCAACCATTTTCCATTATCAACCTTGTAGAAACATATCCCAAATCTTAGTAACTTCACATCACAAAACTATGATTTATTTCTTGTCCATCCAATGCATGCAAGTGGGATAGAAAAATTTCTAGAGAGGAAGACAAAAGAGAGGAAATTTTGTACTGTAATTCTAAGATGGTTAATTGCCAAGCACTAAGGAAATAGTGTTCTTTCTGATGCTCATTATGCCAGCATTACATCCTAGATAATGTAAAATATAATAACCCAGGGATAGTCAGACAGACAGGAAATATTTAAGCACAGGCAGTATCCTTGCAAAACCTACCAATCTCTTAGTCATTATAGTGACTCACTTAATGCTCAACTTACATGTAGTTGATTATTATTAAATATTTTGTTTTGTTTTTATGCCAAATAGTAATTAGTAGAATTTTTTCCTAAATATTTTTAATGCTTGTTTTATATTATGCCTGCACTCACCAAGTACCCTATATTGTTATCTGATACCATTATCATTAGCTTTATTATAAGTTATCAAGTCTTAAGAAAAATATGAATCTATGTAGGGTATCCAACAACCCTGTAAGTTAGAAATTGACATTAAGCCTGTTTTACAGAGGAAGCATCTCAGGTTCACAAAATGCAACAACTTTTACAACACTGAAGAGATAAAATGTGGCATACCTAAGATTAAAGGCCATACCTATCTGTACGAAAGTCCCAGAATTAAAGGAAAAAAGTCCTAGAAATTATAAGGAGCCAAAAACTAAAACAAAAGCTCTGATGGCATCTTGAACAAAAAGAACAAAACAGCAGGCATTACACTATCTGACTACATAATAAAATCTATAGTAATTAACGTAGTATACTATTGGGATAAAAACAGACACATAGACCATTGGAATAGGAACAGAGAGACTATAAGTAAACCTTAACCTCTGCGGCCCACTGATTTTCTACAAAGGTCCTAAGAATACACAGAGGAAAAAGCAATCTTTTCAATAAATGGTGCTGGGAAATTTGGATATCTACATGCAAAAGAATACAACTAGGTCCTTATCTCTCACCATTTTCAAAGATCAACTCAAGATATATTAAAGACTTAAGTGTGAGACCTGAACCTATGAAACTACTAGAAGAAAACAAAGGCATAATGCTTCAGGACATTGGAATGGGCAAGAATTTTCTGGACAGGATACCACAAGTGCTGGAAATAAGCAAAAATGGACAAATGTGATTATATCAAACTGAGAACTCTTACACAACACAGGAAAATACACAACCAAGGATAAAATATTTGTAAATAATACATCTGACAATGAGTTAATATCCAGAACATATAAGAGACTCCCAAAAGTGAGTAGCAACACAGATAAACAAAAAATGAAACAAAAAACAAACAGAACCAAAAAATAATTTGATTAAAAATGGGCAATACATCTAAATAGACATTTTTCAAAAGAAGATGTACAAATGACCATGTTTGTGGAAAATTTAACGTAAATAGTCATTGGGAAAACAAATATTTTATGTTCATGAACACTGTAGGTAAGATTTACATTTGTTTCCAAATGTCCTCATTTGGAATTTATATTAGTATTTGTTGTTGTTAGATGCCATTGAGTTGTGTCCAAGTCCTAGTAACCCTCATAGACTTTTCAGTGCCTGATTGTTTCGGAGTGGCTTCAGGAGTGGATTGCCATATCCTTCTGTCATATTTTAGTATATATTGGTACTTTTCCTCATCATTCAAGTCATGTAAAATTTCCATATTGAAAAATCATTAACTTCTCAAAAACTCTGTTTGGAAAATACGTGTACACTTTATGTTGCCCATTCAACTAATGCCTCCTTAATCTAAACCACATGCTCCTTTGTCTGTTTGCTTAAATAATGTTCACAAAGTGACATGTTCTTAAGTTGCTAAAGTACCCATTTATATCTAAAATAAAAATAGTATATTTTTCAAAACTGAAATTTTTGAGAAAATTAAATTAGAAGAGAAATTAGAGGTCAGTAACAAATCTAATAAAGCTACTAAGAATTTTTCATTTTCATCTTTTATGGAATCATTTTGCTTCCATATTGATCCCACTCATGTTCCGTTTCTTTTTTCAACAAATGCCTGAGTTTTCAAACTTCTTGGACATTGCTACGCTAGGCAGCTATAATAAATGTGAATGATAATTTTCAAGAAAACAAAGCTCTTAATGAATGGGATGCCCATGCACTTCCAAGAATGGGGCAGCAATCAACACATGAATAATGGCAACAGCTGAGCTGGAACAAAACGTGAGATGATCCAGCTGAAGGAAAGGCTACAATTGGATTAATTTGGCACTAAGTCCATTTCAGTTCTGGCATTTGGACTACATTTCATTTCTGCCGGTGACCTAGTTCCACCTGCCTTTGTCATTGCTGCTTTCAGACACTTGACAAACTATTGGTGGGATGAACTTGGAATGGTGATCTGGAATGAGCAAACGTGGCTGGTGTTTTCTATTCACAGTGGCTACGGGGAGACAGATTGTGTGGAGCTGACAGGTGAGAAAGTCTTGCTTGGTATTGCATTCCCAGGACAACATCCAGCAAATGACAAGAGAAAATCATGCCATTCACTGAACAAATGTATTGAGTGTGCAGTGCAGTGCCAAGTGGGATAGTAGGGATAAAACCATGACCAAAACAAACCACTGGAAGGTAATCAGTTAAAGAGGAGCTACCTTTTTAACCTACCTGGGACCGTTGGGTCTATGATACATAGAGTGAGACTGAGGATACCCTGGATTGAGACAGGCAGAAAAGGACAGGATCAAATAATAGAACATTTATTTTTCTTTGATTCAACAAACTATTACTAAGTACTCCTTAGTATGTAGATGATTTCTCAGGTAAAGAACAAACAAAAGAACAAAACAGATGTGTGAGTTCAATTCACTTGTGGAAAATGTAAGTGTATTTCTCTTACCAGTTAGATATAGGTGTGATATCTGGTAGAAGCTTGATAAATGCTTGTTGAGTGAATACGTAATAGATTCTGTAGTAATGAGTGGACAAATTTTTTCAAGTAGTCTGGTCCCATAAATACACTCTATGGATGAAAATTCCTTAAGGGGGAACTTCTCACAGATAACAAAATTGACATTTACTGTGTACTTGGCTATGAGTAATATAACAAAAATATGTTCCAGATAGGACATTAGCCCCAGCAGAATCCAGCCCTGGAGGAAAATACTGTAAAATAGCAATGATCACAAATAAATACTATGAAACAGATGCTAGGATCAATGTTTCAGAAAAGCCAGTGATTTGAAGGTTTCATAGTTTAAGAAAAGACATCAATAACATCACTTGTCTGTGAAGTTCCTTTTATAATGTACTTACTGCAAATAGTTTGTCAAATGTATTTTGAGAACCTCAGAGGAGAAAAGATAATCATTTTTGTCATTCTGCAAACATGTCAGGTAAATGGAAACTAAATAGAAAAAATTTGACACTATGTAGGGTTTTTAATGGCTGATGTTTTCAGGATTGCTTCACGAGTGGACTGCCATGTCCGTCTCCCATTTCTTTGGTGCTGAGGATCAAACCTAGGGCCTCAGAGAGTTCAGAAATGTACTCTATGAACCCCAGCCCCCAATTAGAAGTTACTCATCCTTTTACTAAGTTGGGGTAGGTAGTGGAATATTCCCAAAGACATAGTTTTAGAGCCCTGGAAAAAAGATAAAGAAGAGGACAGGACAAGTGTTTGTGTATTCATAAGATGTTGGAGAGTGAAAGCAATATATGGCGAGAAAACAGTAAAAATCTGAGTAGACAGAACCTTTTGAAAGTGTCTATGGCAAACACCGAGTACAAAGGAGACAGGTCAAACGGGGAGGAGGGTACATCCTTCTTTCTCCTTCTCTTTTCCTTTTCCTGAAGTACAGTCTTACGGACTTTTACTTGACCAGGATGTCTAATTTGAACCAGAACTAAGTAGAAAGTTTGAGTTGAAAGTGGATACTGTGAAATTTGATTAGCAAGAATATCTGCAAAGAAAGATAAATATTATAAAATAAACCAGAGATTATTCTTGATTTTAATCTTATACAGCTTATGTTATTCTAATGCTTCCATAAGGCTGTTTATATTGCTTTTACCAAATTCCCTGCCAAGTCTAATAAAAACAATGTTCCCTTCCATCCACTTGAAGAAACTACTATCCATAATGTAGGTTTAAATTAAGTCTCATCACTTGTTATGCCTAGCTGGTTACTAGTTATTTTGTGCTGATCTATGAAATAACCTATAAGGAAAATAATTATTCCCAGTAGACTTACTGTCCAGAAGCCAGTCAGCAATGGCCCTGGGCATGGTTTGGCTTACCAGAGAGTTTCTAATTCTCCTCCACTGTTCAGTTCAAGATGGAGGCGATGGGCTCTCTTCCATTTCATCTGCTGTGTGCAATTGTATGCGCTAAATATAAAATATGATACCAAATGAATCAGTCGCCTAGCCAGTAAAAGGAAGCTTCTATCAATATGTTCTTTATAGGTGGTGGTTTTAAATTGCAAGCAGGTAATACCAATTTAGAGAAAAGCAATACCATGGCAAGCAATTATTACAATTTCCCCATTCTACCCACTGTTGTGAAGAGCATGTCTGTAATTCCATTATAAACACAATCTTCTCATCTAGAATTGATTTTTCTTTTTTATGTTTTTATCTTGCAGTTTTAAATTAAATCTGTTTAGCTTCCCTTAAATTAGATGAATAAAGACCAAAGCCAAACATTTCTATCTACAAATGTACTCCCGTGCTTTCTAACTGTAAATAATAATATTTTTAAAAAATATTATATGGGACATGAGGTTTTTCCACCTGAGGGACTAAATCTTATTATTTTTTAAACATAGATGCTATAAAACTTCAGTCTATTGACTGTGGAAAATCATTTAGTAGCCAAGTAATTTAACACACCACCTAAATCTCCAGCAGGTTTTGATTACTGTGAAAACTTTTAAAAGACTTTAATGCCAAATGTCTAATGAATTTGTAGTATATGGGTATTGATTATGCCTTCTTCCTTACTGGAACCTATAATGTAAAATATAATATTTATACAAATGAATAGGAAACATGCCAAAAATCTCACAAGTAGTTAAATGTAGATAATTATATTAGCTATCTTAGCCTCTGGTTAAGTACTGCAATTAAATTTTTGCTACAGGGGATCTCTAATTTCAGTGAGCCCTTTGGCATTCATTTCCATTCATAAAACATTAACAGATCACCTACTCAGCGCCATATGGTAGGTGGAGAGTACCAGAGTAAATAACACATACAATATTTGATGAATAATCTGGGAGAAGAGAATCTGTCAATAAGCAATAACAAGGTATGAAAAGATCTGTAGAGGAGGTGTGTATTCCATGCAGGTGAACATGTAAGAGAGTCCCTGAAAGGCTCTTCCAGAAGATGCTACTGGATAATGAAATAAAAATACAAATAATGATCCAGGAGAAGAAGGGATGGAAACCTTGAGAAGAGAATGGAGAGATGGGATGAGACCGAGAAAGAACGATCTTTCAAGTCAGTAGAGCAGCTTGAACAGAGGCAGGGATGGAGAAATGACCTAGTGTGGGGCTGACTACAGGTATCAAGAGTTTATGTTGTGAGACAGAAAGTGATGGTAGTTGACCAATGTGGCTGATTATTACCTGTATGGAAGGTGCTGGAATATCCTCATGCAAATGCAGACCCTATCTGCAGGATGGGTTGCTAAAGTAGGGTTTGGGGCAAAGAGTCATGTGACCTGATATACTTGAAGATAGATGATGGTAAAATGGTTTAAAAGTAGGCAAAATTAGAGGCCAGAATTGGTTTAAAGGATATTATATTGTAGAGGTCTAGGCAAGTAGTTTTATAAGGGGACCATGTCAATATGCATTTAGGAAGCAAAATCAGCAAAATTTGATATTCAAATCAAAATAGTAAGAGGAAGTAGAATGGAAAAAAGGATCAAAAATCTATTTCAAACATGAGTAGTTAAGAAATAGCCTTAATTCTAATTGACAGAATTGAGGGAACAGAGATTCAGTTTAAAGTATTACTTTAACTGTGACTCCATCTGTGATTAATACATAGAATGATAGTCAACTCATTATTGCATTATTGTCCTTTATTTTCATCTATATTTTTCTTCAGAATAATTCAAAAGCTTTTCTTTTTAATTTTTAATAGGATTATAGTGGACATGTAATAAAATGTAAGTAACATAGCTATATAGTTGTCTTCACTTTGGGGAAAAAAACATTGGTCTGTAAATGTATGATTGGTACAGAGATCCATTTTTTGCCCCTAAGGGAATGTACCTATGTAACCAGCTCCTAGATTAAGAAGTAGAATATTATTACCAGTCTCACAAACCCATTTCAGTGCCTTTTAGAGTTAAGCCTGAGATTGACTTTCTGTAAAAATTATATTCCTCAGGCTGCCCACTATTTTTGGCAAGGGGCAGAAATTGATAAAATTGAGATTTAAGTTGGCAGGAGTGCAAAAGGCATGAGATTTATTGAAGCTGTAAATACAATATGTGGCAAAGATCGTATCTCAAAGAAAGCAAAGGTTATGCAGTTAGTCCATGAATTGCTAACAGAAGGGGCCCTGTTAGCCATTTTTATGGAAGAGGGTATGCGTCTTCCTAATAGTTTGCTAATCAAAATTCCATATTTTATCATTTCTAAAATGGTCCTTTTCATATTTTTATATCTTTGACATTGAGATATATGTTGGGGTGGATGCTAAATTACAGCCCCCAACGGCGTGTGGGTGGCAGCTCTCAGTTGTCTTCACCGTCACTGGCTTGCACTTGGCCTTGGAAATAACTGGCATCACTTGAGTTAGGTATATTGGTGGTGTTACATGTGTTGGTACCACATGCTAATCAACGTCATCAAAGGCAGGAGAAATGTTTGCAAATCTCAGAAGAGAAGAAAGAAATTTCAAAATCATGAATGTCTGCTGTGACCGACTCAGCAGGTCTGTGGGTAAGACATAAAGCAACAGGAATATATTCTCCTCCTAACTTGGAACAGAGGTGTCATCCCTCCTGGTGGCCTGTGACTCCATAGAGGAAGACACCAAACTGACTTCAGTCAGGGAAGAAGAGGGTCAGCATTGAAATTTGCAAAGTGAGCTTGGGTGAAGATTATGCAGAAAATAATGAAGCATAGACGTGAATGGTTCTGAGGTGGAAAAGGGACAGAGAAGAATTGGGTGCTCTATGTGATAAAGTTTTTAGGAATGCCATACCTACTTTTAATATTTTATACTGTAGAACACACATGAATTATCATGTACTTGAAATATTTCTTTCACTAAGTATAAAAGAATCACATAAATAGTCAAAATGATAAGATTTTGTCATAGTTCCATTGCAGTGGCTTACTTTTTAAACTTTTTAACAGTAGTTTTAGATTCCTAGCGATATTAAGCTGAAGCTTTAGAAATTTCCTTGTACCCCCACCTCTCAAGTACACATACCTTCCTCTGTATCAACATCTCCTACCAGAGTGTAGATTTGTCACAGTGGATAAACTTACCTTAACATATTGTCATTCAGCTTCCATAGTCTACATTAAGTTTCTTTCTTGGAGTTGCACATTCTGTGAGTTTGGACAAATTTATATTTATAATTTTTTTTTTCACCATTGTGTTGTTACTGTTGTTCTTGGCAGTATATTAAATAATGGTGCATTTTATAGTGGATGGTGTCAAATGCAATGAAATAAAAATCTCCCTCCGTCCTCAGTTTATGAGCTATCACTTGAATTCTGGGCAACCTCTTAACAGTACGTTGGTTCATAACTATAGCTAAAGAGACAATAGCAATTGACATTTGACTAACTATGTATGTGGTATTTGATAAATTATTTACATTTATTTTTAATTCTAAATCTCTAAATCATGTTATATTCTTATTTTATGGATTAAGTCACTTTCTAAAGAGTACAAAAGTCTTTAGTGACAGGGTTACGTTTCCAACCCACATCTTTTTTATTTCAAATCCCTGAATATAGGTGCTATGTACATTACCTCTTGGACAGTAGATAACAGAGTTTTATTTTACACTGGGTCTGTCATGGCAAATACTTAATGGAAAGAAAATGTTAAAGTTCTCAGCAAATATTAAGAAATTCAATGACTTTTATATTGCGTGAGTTACTATAATACAAATATGAACAACAAAGAGTACATTAGAAGTGGAGTTTTGGGTACAGCAAATTAAAATTTTAACGGTTTCATGAGCAGCAGGGTTATCACATTAATGCAAGGCATTCTGAAGGTGGTCCATACCTTCACACGCCTTACATCAAAGCTAACTTTGTCAACAAAGTTAGCATTCTTCTTGAACATACTCTTCAGTTCTTTAGCTATGGTTGATATGGTCATGTCTAGTAGTCCCCTGATAAACTTAGGAGCTTTGCTCTAAAACCCACAGGGATCAAGTTTTAAAATAAATACAGTGTACTAGGGATTTATTGTACGCACTTAGAAACTATCTTCTGGGCTGAGAGTTTTTAGGTCAGTGGCACATTACTTGCATAGCATGTGCAGGGCACTGGATTCATTTCTAAGCACTACAAAATAAAAGTTGGGAAGAGGGGTTAGGGAAGGAAAATGAAAATACAGTCTGTTTCTACAAAGAGAAGATGATTTCTCTTCCTTCAAATAAGGCCACAAAAAGGATCAATGTAATTAATTTGTTCTTTGTGTATAACACAAAAGCCTAATAGGTAAAACTTTTTTCCCCACTTACCTGATTCTCTTCAAATCACTATAGAACTTTTGTTTCTTGGCAGTGTCTGATCTCTGCATTTTGGAAAGCTTGGAGTATGTCACTAATTAGCATCAGTAGTGATTATAAGACAGCGGGTCTGGTGGAAAAGTCAGAATCAGAGTTGGGCCAAGTCTTATCCATTTCTTATGCTGATCACTCCCATATGTCTGTCAGCCTGTCGTTCTGTGGGGGCATGCATGTTGCTGTGATACTGAAAGCTTTGCCACATGCATTTCAGATACCACTGAAGCCAATGGGTGGACAGGTTTCAGCTGAGCTTCCACACTTAGCCTAGGGAGAAGGGCCCGGCAGCCCACTCACAAAATAATTAGCCATTGAAAACCCTATGATTAGCAGAGAAGCACTGTCAAATAGAGTGCCAGAAAATGAGTGCCCTGAGCTGGAAGACATTCAAAAAATAGGGAAGAGTTGCCTCCTCAAAGTAGAGTCAAACTTAATGATGGGAATGAGGTAAAGCCACTGGGGCCTCCTTTTCTTGATGTGGCAGGACTCAAAATGAGAAGAAACATAGTGACTGCAACATTGGGCTCAAACATAAAAACATCGTGTTCATGGCACAGTGTCGGGTCGTACTTAGGGTTGCTGAGAGTTGGCTCTGACCTGACAAAACCTAACAGAAACACAGTGCTGATCTCAGTGTAATTTTTTTTCATTGCTGATATCAGGCCTGGCTGGAGATTGTCATTGCTAGGCACCCCTTGTTTTGCCCTCTCCTAACAGCACCATGCTGTCTCTCTGTTTATCTGTAAGTGGCTATTCTTGGGGAGGTTGTACATTGTCCTTCTGTGATTTATTCTTATCACCACGGCTTATACACATGGATTCTAAGTGTAGACAGGCTATGACATAGTTAGCCCATTGCCCCAAGGGCAAGTTGAATCACCTTTCCAGACTACAGAGCACTCGAGCTTCACCACAGTGCTGTATTTTAAAGTACAGACTTTAGATTATGCAAATCTTAGGTCATGGTCCTCATTGGTTTCTTAGTAGGCTCCTGTGTCATATGATTTCCAAAGCTTTAATGATAATTTTAGGAGAAGGACCTGGCAATCCACTTCCAAAACAATCAGCCATTGAAAACTCTATGAATAACAGAGAAGCATTGACAATAATGTTTCATCTGTTGTACCTAGGGTCGCTATAGCACCTAATAACAACAACAACAACAACAATAACAACAACAACGATAGTTATATAAGGAGCAATAACAGACTTATTGAAGTTGTATTAGGTAGATATAAAATATGCCTAGCAACTGAATTGGCATCTGAAAAATTTTTAGTGCTCTCACAAAGTCCTCTTCTCCTGTGTTGTTCTGCACAGAAATTTATCCTTGGAGCCAACATCTTTTTGTCCCTCACGCCAACAATGTGCTTATCGGTGAATGCTAAAGAATCTTTGCCAACCACTTAACCTCCTGTTAAGATCTGCAAAAAGCCAATTCATGGTAACCTGTCTCTGTCTTCTAAGCCTAGGGAAGTAGTAATCTATTGCAAGTGTTAGTCTTTTCTGAACTGAAGACTGCTATTGGAAGTCACTCAGTCCTGCTAATTGAAATAGAATCACCCAGATCATCTAATTAAATGATGCCCACTCTGATGACTCATGGAAAGTACAGAAGAAAATGCAAAACATATGTTTTATTCCACATTAATTTCTGATTCTTCTAAACAAATCAAAGATGTGGTAAAAGAGAATATGGCTCAATAGGTGTATATGTGGTGCTGTTGTTAGGTGCCATTGACTAGGATTTGGCTAATAACGAACCTCTGTATAACAGAATGAAACATGCTCAAACACTGTGCCAGGCACATGATCAGTAGATGTATATGTGTGAGAAGATTGAATGAATTTTTCCAACCTCCTAGAACAGTCTGGCCATTGCAAATTAACAACTTGACATTATTTTATTTGGGTACAACAGAAGGACCCTGGACAAATCTTATTTAGGCACTCTTTCACGTGTCTCATCACAGTCATGCTGAGTACTTAGATTCTTCCAGAAGACTTCTATGTAAGCCTTTTAATATGTTGGAGACTTGTTCTCCTGGACTATCAGGGGAATCCAAGTATGCATGCTCATTGTGTTTGATGGAGGTACTCTAAGACAGTCCCAGTACAGTGTGGTGATGGTAGCAAAGTAACTCCTCCCTTGTAGAATTGGAAGTTGTTCCCTTGGTGACTATAGGAACAGCTCTATAATTGGCTACTTCTCAGTACACATTGCTAGTAGAGGTAACCATAAGAGCAACTGAGATGTCACTAACATAGATGTGAATTATGACCCAGATACCATTTTAGAAACTTAAGTTTGGTCATTGAATATGCACAGCAAACTGTCATTGTGCCCTTATGCAGATGAGGAAACTGAGGCTGAGATGAATAATGTAGGTAGCAAGTGAAATGCTACATATTTGTATCCAGGTCTGGTTCTGGAGCCTAAGTTTGCAATGGCTGTCCCTTGCCATCTATTTCTATTTACTTCCCTGTTTTTAAAGTGTACTGTTACTGTATTTTTGAAACAGTAGTACAGTTATTCTGCTATTATAAGAAAGTAATACTTTGAGGAGCAAATAGAAAAGGAGTGAGTTGGAATGGTGTCAAGGGAAAAAAAATTTCCCATAGTTTTTGTACATTACAGACTTCAGTAATTGGAAGCAAAATTTAAATCTTTTTGTAGATGATTCTCTGTTCTATTTTTTCCTTTAAAAAACATCAAGGCTTATTTTGCTGTAAAATAACTTCATCAATACAATATAATGCTCATATCTTTGACAGCTTTTGAAAAGGAAATCAGGCACTAAATAAGTTCCTTCTTAGTGTTCAAAATTTCACTTTCTTCTGGAAATGGATTATTTGCTCTACCCAGTAGTATTTGACCAATTAACATATAAAAATAGGGCTTGAACCCAATTTGGAGAATAAAACTTTGAGTCAGACAATTTGAATTTTTGTTACCCATGTGAAACTGTATGAAGGAACCAAAAGTAGATTGGGTAATAGTGAAGTTGACCATTAATCTCATCATCTGCTTGGGAGCCTGGTCAGCTCTGGGGATGCACAGAGAAGTTAATCCAGTCCTTAAAAGTTGAGATGAAAGGTTATCACTGTGTCAGCCTTGCAGGGGGAAGAATCAGACATTTGGTTTGGTGCTGTGTCAGGCCTGGCCAGTGAGAACTCCACCATCTTGTGACTCCCGTGTTGGAAGAACAAATATAAGTCAAAATCCTTCATCCTGTCCCCTTCCTTCTCCTCCCCTCCCCTTCCCTCCTCTCTTCTCCTTCCTTCCTTTCTAATAGTATCTGAAAAGAGGGAATAACAATGTAGGTCTTGCCTCCGTAGGCACTTGGGCAAGACTAAACCAAGACTTTCACCTTCTGTTCTGTTCATTGGAGCCACATAATGTTGCACTCATATCCGTGAAGTCATGGGCCATTTAAGAAAGTATCCCTTTCTTGTGGAATTTGCTTCATTTGGGAAGTGGCATTGGATTCCTTCCTTGGGTGGAGTAAGCTGTACCTCAATTTTGGGGTCCTCCCAGGCATTGGTAAACCTCAAATTGACTCCATGACCCAACCTCAAGTATCCTCATAAATACTCGTCAGTTCTTTAGTTATCCCTGAGCACAAAGAGGAAAGAACATGATAGTCCAGATTTAAAAATCCTAGTTTAGAATTCAGAATTCTCCCCTTACTGGCTCTGAGAACTTGGGCAATCATTAATCTAGGCCTCAGTGTTGTCCTTGTAAAATGTATCATTAGTAATGACTAATATGCTTATCGTAAAGAGTAAAGCAGTATTTGTCAAGATACCAGGCTTATAGATGGTACTCAGTAATAAATCTTTTCTTTGTTTTTTTCTCATAAAACTAAAACTCCCGTTTTTTGCCATCTAAAGAAATGAATGGCAGTTTTAATTCACCTTCAGTCAAATGCCAGGTATTGGTCTGGGCTCTTCAAAAATCATTTGAATACAGGAGACAAGACTTGAGTTATCATGCATTACAAAAATGAAAAAAAATCTGTTAAAAAGAAACATTTTCTTTAAGTATAACTATCCATAAAAACTTAGAAGGAACTTTGTCACAATAGGAAACCTTTTTGAGATAAGAAATGAAATTTGATCTAATGTATCTATTAGCCCTCTCCTCCTAAAAATGTTGCAGAAAATAATGGTTTTGTTGTTGGCACACCACAAATTGCCATTGTGTGTGATTAATTTGGGTGCTGGACCAGTTCCAACTGAGGGAGAGAATTGTTGGAAAATTCCTATAGATAGGATTTGTCATTTTACATCTTAAAACACTGAGAATAAAAAACTGGATGAATTTTTAGTTTTTTTTTAAATCGTAAGAACATGAATATCTCTGTGTTCCCAAATTTTCACATTCACGTTGCATCTTACCTAGGAGGTTACATTTGTATTGTGGAAATGTGGTATTTATTAGCTATGTCTTGGCTTGCCATAAAACTGTTGTTGTTGTCAGGTGCCCTCAAGTCGGGTTTGACTCATAGCGCATAATTAGTCCGTTTTTCTCTGTTTTCAACAGGATCATTCCAATTTATTGGATTTAAAACCTAGCAACAATATTCATGCAGAATTCAAAAAATTCAGCTTAATTTCCCAGTTCTTCTCTGTCTTTTATGCCTTTTTGTGCTTTATTAGAAATTACATGTGTGAGCTGGGTGCGGTGGCACATGCCTATAATCCCAGGGTCTCAGGAGGCAGAGGCAGGAGGATTACAAATTTGAGACAAGCGGTAGTCTGTGTAATTTAGTAAGACCCTGTCTCAAAAACTAAAAAAAATGGCTGGGGGTGCAGCTTAGAGGTACAGCACTTGCAAAGCATGCAAGTGCGAGACCCTGGGTTTAACCCTCAATACTACCAAAAAAAAAAAAAAGAGAAAAGAAAGAAAAAAATATATACATGTGTATTTTACCAATCATATCGTTCTGGCTTCCTAATGCAACATTTGCTTTTGTGAAACACACTCTTACATTTTCTTAAAAATTCCCTAATATTGTTTTCCCATATGATACATTCACATTTTTATGAGATGGGTGTTTGTCCCTAATTTTTTTCACTGCATTTGAACTTTTCTAAACAGATCCTTTGGGGAAAAAAAAGTTGCATGCTGGTCTTAGTGAACAGACTGTATTGAATTTGCATATCTGCTGGTTTCCGTTAAACTGTTCTTGCTTGGTGATTGCAGTCATCATTCCTTCTCGAGATATTGCATAGAGGATTAGACTGGTGATCCATTTAACTTGGAAACCTCACAAAGTACTCGCAGTAATGGTAGCTGAACAGAAAACAATTAAGCTCTAAAAACTATGCGTCATAGATCTCTCCACTAATAGATAGTAGAACTATAAAGTGAATACTTTGAATGGATTATTCAGAGTGTGCTCTAACATACATTATCTGGGACTAATATTTCCTTGTAGTCACTCATGTTATGCCAAATCCTGCATATTAAAGGATTAGTCTAGTTGTTTCTGTGAGCTTTTCCTCTGTTCCAGTTAGAATTAGGAATTAGGTGTCTGTACACAAGCATAGTTTCATGATTTTATAGATGAGTTCACATTGAGTTTATTCAAACCTGAGCAAAATCAA
Source organism: Pedetes capensis (assembly GCA_007922755.1). NCBI lineage: Eukaryota > Metazoa > Chordata > Mammalia > Rodentia > Pedetidae > Pedetes > Pedetes capensis. The sequence goes on along the minus strand of VMDO01004340.1, from coordinate 24,330 downwards.
GTCAGAATCTTAGAAGGTGACTTGAGTGCACATTTCAGAATGATGGGTGCTTCTGATTTACATAGCTCATTTCCTCCCATTGTAAAATGTGTTTGCATGGCATCTGTCTTGTTTTGATTTAATACGGTTTTTCCTTGTTAGATTTTTGGGGATGATAATCTTTCATTAAGGTAGCAGGTTATGACTCCATCCCACCCCTCACAGTCCTACAAATAAATCTCAGGAGATCGAGAGATAGATTAAACAAGCACAGAAAGTCTCTGATAATGTTTAAAAAACTGAAGACATTTGATATATTGGGCTTCAGAAAGAAAATTAGAGATAACTACTAGTGATATAAAAGGCTGACTTACACAGTGACTAAAGTTTTCATGGACCAGGAAGCCTAAAATCAAAGGAAGAACCTATGAATTAAGTATGGAAATTTTGAGATTTTATATTGGAAACTAAAGTTCTGCATATCTAAAGTCTCAAAGCATCTAAATCCACACTTGAACCGTATCTAGTTGTGAAATTATGCTTTTATTTGCATAATATTTTAAGGAGTAAGAAGCTGGAAAGGTTTGGGGTATCCACTTTATCATAATTATGGTCAATATTAATGTTTTCCAGAAGATTAAATAGCTTATTTCTATTCTTATAGAAGTGACTAATACCTTTAGGTAGTAAATATTTTCTGTCAGGCATTTAATAGTTTCTTGTGAACATGATGAGATCTATGGAATAATTAACTCTTTGAAAAAATTAGAAAAGATTATACCAGGATTCTACTGTATGTATTTGCATATATTCCAAAAATATAAATTCCACATTAATTATGCAATAGGAAGGCTATTTTCCATTTCTTAAAAGCAACCAGAATTTCACATCTATAACCTTCTATCATAAGTGTTTAGTCTACAGCATTAAAAAAAACTCAGGTAACATTCCACATGGTTGATGTTAGTTCTACACATAGGTCATAATAAGATTATGTTTGTAATTTTCTGGAGATGAGTTTCTATTTATTGGAGCAGCTGCAATTATAAAACTCAAGTAAAATGGGGTCCTGAATTGTCACCAAGATGGGTCACAGTTAAGTGCCCTCCACTAGGCCCCATTAGCATCCTAAATTTACCCCAACTGTAACATTTGTCACTCTTTATTGTGGCTGTTTTTCTTCTCTTTCCAAATTCAGGGTCCGCAGCATAGCTCCCTGAGTCTTGGCAGGATTCCTGGTAGATACTGATCTTAGTAGATACAGAGTTGATATGTAAGTGAAAGAGTGTTCTCATGAGGTCTTTCTGTTTCTGGCAGTAACACTTTTTTGGACTGGGTTCATGTACTCTGTGTGTCATTCAGTGGCAGATTACATTTAAACTAGAGGCTAATTGACCGTGAGCACCAGCTTCCCTTTAGGACAACAGAACTATTTGCCCATATTGTGGTTTTACATTTGAACTTTTTCCATCCATTCATTTTAAAGAACTGTTTTTATGATGCTTTGCCTGCCACATTGGCATTGTCAGTGAATGTATAAATGCATTCTTGGGGTCTTTATGACTTACCTGTGTTTACTCAAAACCAGGCCTCATGAGTTCAGTGTACTTTAGTACCAAAATCAAGTTTGGATTCAGTTACTGAAAGATCCTTATAGTAAGATCTCTAACAATCTCTTATAGTAAAATCTCTAACATAATCTCTACTTCCATCTACTTTTGATTCCTGTCCCCTATCCAATCTCACTGAAAGAACAACTCATCCTAAAAGGCTGACTTGCACATACTTTAAGAATCTATGATTTAAGATCTCTTGGAGTTACTGTGGTAGAAAGATTAGTGAGGGAGAAGAGATGGGACTTATGGATAAAGTGGAAAACAATACCAATTCATGGTGAGCAAACTTAAGCTTAGTAGGAGCTGGTTCACAGGGGGCTGTGGGTGCACCTGGCTGGGAAGGCATGGGTAGCGGGCAGTCCATTCTCAGATATCTTGGCAGGCATCTCTGGGGTTATGGCTCTTTGTTTACTATATTTTGTTTAAAACATTTCTTAGTAGTAACTATAGGCACAAAAGGCCACAAAGAATATATTGCATACATTTTGAAGACCAATGATTTAAATGTGCCAAAACTGTATAATATTATTGATTTTCAAAATACAGACTTAAAAAATCCTAATTGTGTAAGATAAGATGACCTAGACATATATTAAGAATTTTCAAAATAATTGTCCACATATGGACTTGTACAAGACTAGTCTTAGCCATTTTATTCATAATATCTTTAAGTAGAAGCAATCTGAATATCCATTAATTAATGAATGGGTAAGCCTATAGTTGTACCACTGTGGTGTCTGATCCCTTCAGATCTCAGAAGCTAACCAGGGTTAGGCCTGGTTAGTCCCTGGATGGGAGACTACCTCGGAACACCAGGTGCTGTAGGGTTGGGAGAAGGACCTGGCAACCCAATCCTCCAAAACAATCTGCCTGAAAACCCTATGAATAACAGAGAAGTACTAATAATACTATCTTGCCTATTGTACATTGGGTTGCTATGAGTCAGACACTGACTTGACAGTACCTAACCACAACAACAACAACAACAACGAGTGGATAAACAAATTGCTGCATTATTCATATAATGGAATATGATTCAGTATTGTAAAGAAATAAAATAACAGATGAATCTTAGGAAAATGTTAATGCTGAGCATCAGAAGACACAGGGTACATGTGGTCAGACTGCATTTATATTGCACTGTAAGAAAAGCAAATCCGATCTAGAGTTATCCAAATAAGTGGCTACTAGACTCAGATGGGAGTGAGGATAGAGGACTGAATAAAGAAATGCCCTATGTATTGACTGTGGTGGGAGCTACACATGCATACATTTTTCATAAGGCACCGAGCCATATAAATTTAAACTGTGTATTACATTGTGAGAATTATACCTTAGTAAAATTATTTTTAAAGCCAGGCACCATGGTGCATACTTGTAATCACAGTGACTCAGGAAGCTAGGGAAGAAGGATCATGTGCTTGAGGCCAAAGGCAGTCTGCTCAACTTAGCAAGACCCTGTCTCAAAATAAAAAAATATGGCAAGGAACTAGGAGTGCAGTCAGTGGTAGAGAGCACTTGCCTAGCATGCATGAAGCTCTAGGTTCAACCCGTTAGTACTGCAGGGGTTAAAAAGAATCAAAATAGTTTCTCTGTTTTAATATGATTGCCTCTTCAAGCTATATAAACTAATTATTATTATTATTATTTTTGAGGTACTGGGGGTTGAACCCAAGGCTTCACGCCTGCATGCTCTGCAAGTGCTGGACCACTGAGCTGCGCCCTCAGCCCATTTTTTTTTACTTTTTTTGGAGACAGGGTCTTGCTAAGTTATGCAGACTGCCTCTGGTCTCGAACTTGTGATCCTCCTATCTCTGCCTCCCAAGCCACTGGGATTATAGGCGTGTGCCACTGCACCTGGTTTATATAGCTGTTGCTGTTAGGTGCCGTCGAGTCGGTATCCGACTCATAGCGACCCTCTTAGGGTTTTCGATGGCTGCCTGTTTCAGGATTGCCTTGGGAGTGGATTGCCAGGCCCTTCTCCCATTTTTGCGGTGCTGGGAATCGAACTCTGGACCTCAGAGACTGTAGCGCAGCGCTCTACCAACTGAGCTAAATCCCAGCGCCTTTGGTTTATATAGAGTAAATTTTAAAAACTATATATTTTACCAGTAGAATTATCTTTTGCAGAAAATAATGGTAAAATGCTCTGGAAAATGTGTCTGACTTACCTAAACAGTGATTACCTAACTTTTATTCTACTTTGGAAATCCTTATTAGCAAAAGATATTTTCATACTTTTTAAGTTGTTGAAAAGAGCAAAAGAACATTTTCTGCATCTATCACATATTATTCGGCAAACATCTGTTAAAGTAGATACCTGCCATTAGATACAAATTACTTTGCAATAACAATAGCTTTTAAGTTTAAGATAAATCAATTAGGGAAAGTAACTAATAAGCTCTCGGCAAGCACTTTATTGTTGGGAGGGGTATATATTTAACCTTGAATGTTAATGTGAGAACAACCTGAGAGCTATAAAAAAATGCTTTCCTGGGAGTTTTGGAAAAAGTCCCTTTTCCCTTTTGAAACACAGAGGGAAATTATGCACTCTTGCTCACAGTGAAATTCATAAATTTGAATCACTATAATCAGAAATATCTCATCTTTGAACATGTCAGTAGTAAATGAACAATGCACAAAAGTGATTTAGTATCTATCTGTTCCTTTCATCTCTTCCCTCCTCTTCCATTAAAATTCACTTCTCTGCATCATCACTGTAATGTTTGCTGAGGCTGCCCCAGGGTGTTCTGTTCTTTCTGTAAACTGCTTGGATGACGCTGACCCTTGTTCTGGGGAGAGTGGTGTGTTGGGATGGTGCTGTGCTGGTGGACTCTCTGATCTGACTGCTGTCATGTGCTTTCCCTAAGGAACAATCTTTCTCTTGGTCTTCGGAGACTCAATGACCCAGACAGAGGTCCTTACAACCAAAGCTCCTTTGTGACCCTCTCTTCCTCTTACTACCCACTTTTTCCAATCTCCACTCACTCTGGTGAAAGGATAACACATCCTTTATTTACTCTGCTGCTGTGCCTGTGTGGGGCTTCTCAGAAATTTCTGTCATCAGCCTTGGGGGGGCACCACTTCCTTGATCTGTCTGTGCTTCTGAAAGAACAGCATACATGCCTGTGTGTTGAGGCTCCTCTTGCCCCAGTAACAGAATCTTTCTTGAGCATTTTAATCTTGCCAGTCCTTTGAGCTAGTGATCAATTCCTGCAGAGCAATTTGCTGTCCTGCCTCCCTACCTCTGAATGTGAGGTCTCTGTTGTGTTTCCCCCACATGTCTGTCAGCTGTTCATGCTGTGGGGGCTTGCATGTTGCTGTGATGCTGAAAGCTATGCCCCCAGCCTTTCAGATACCAGCAGGACCACCCAGGGTGGACAGATTTCAGCTGAGCTTCTAGACTAAGACACACTAGGGAGAAGGACCTGACAGCCCACTGCTGAAACAATTAGCCATTGAAATCCCTATGCATACATAGTAGGGAAGCACTGTCAAACACAATGTCGGAAATGATCCCTCCAGGCTAGAAGGTATTCAAGAAACTGGGAAAATATCTCCTCCTCAAAAGAGAGTTGACCTTACTGATGGGAATGGAATAAAGCCCCTGGGACTTCCTTTTGCTGATGTGGAGTTACTCACAATGAGAAGAAACAAAGTGGCTGCGACAGTGGGCTCAAACACAAAAAGATCATGTGCATGGCACAGTGTTAGGTATTGTTTTGTTCTGCTGTACATAGAGTTGCTGTGGGTTGGACTTGACTCTATGACTTCCCAAAACAACAACATTGTGCTTAGTTATCTTTTGAGTTTATTCTGATCCTTTCAGAAGTGATTCTGTGTTTGGCCTAATCTTTTTCCCTTCCTTGTCTTTATCTTGACCTCTTGCCTATTGCAGTCTCCAGCAATTTTGTGTCCATTTCTACCCTTTCTCTATACTCCTTATGCTGCCTACACTCTGGTGTTACATGAAATCATCTGTGATGGAGTTGTTATGGATGCAGTTATTTTTGTTATGTGTATATTTGAGGGAAAATGCATTATTGAATAAGAAATTATAAGCTTTGACCAATAATAATGCTCCCTACCTCAGACATCTTTGTTGAAGAAGCATCCTGATTTCAGAGAAATTAAAATGTGAATCACAGGCTCCTTAGATTTAAAGATGTTTGATAGAAACAGACTTTTTATCACTAAAGAGGAGAGATACAGATAATCCAGAATAATAGAGAAAAATGAAGATTCAGAAAATGAGAGTGGTTTAAAAACAACATTTGGAACCTGTTTAAAACAGAATAATTTTGATTAAAGTTACCTAATAATTTAGAAAATATTCAGACAAGCAAAATTTAGCTCTTTTTCAGTTGCTTGTATTATTGTTGCTAGGTGTCCTTGAGTCGTGTCCGACTCATAGTAACCCTTGTAGGATTTTCAGTGGCTGATTGTTTCAGGATTGCCTGGGTAGTGGATTGCCACTTCCTTTTCCCATTTTTGTGGTGCTGGGAATAGAACATGGGACCTCAGATACTGCAGAGTGGCACTCTAACAACTGAGCTCAATTTCAGCTCTTGGATTATAGCAACTTCATTTTTCTTTAATAACAAGGAGGTGGTTCAGTCATTTATTAATAGACTCACTTCTAACCAAGCTGCTTCCCCTGAGAATGAGCAACTTTTTTAAGGAGAAGAAAACGAGTTGAAGAAAAAGAATCTTTTCAAGTAATAATGAAACACAGATGTGTATAGCTGCACAGACTGATCTGATTCTGCCCTTGTCTGAAACCTAAATGTGCTGGTCTAAGATTACTATGTTGTTATTTATAATACTTCATTTTTTTTTATCTCATTCTCTTCTCATGTGTTTCATAGAGCACACATAGAGTAAAGATTGCCATTTATGGTAACAATTAATCTGAGATTTCTTAGAAAATCCTTTTGGATAAGAGGTTTTTAGAATTTGGACCCAAATGACTGCAGATAAGATGATTATAACACACCTTAGCCCATTCTGTGCTGAAGTCTCATTCTGAGGCTGAGATGTATAAATATTCCCACTACTGGTGGCACATTTGCCTATTTTCTGCCTTTTGAGCACTTAGACTCATTTGTCTCTGAGTGCTCTGTTGGGCTGCATTCGACATGCTGATGTGACTGGTTTTAGTTAGCTCCATAAGGGATATTTTGCAAAATGGCTGTTTCACATCACCCCATACCTATGTTAGAGACTTGGCCATGAAAATATTTACAGTGCTCACATTTTCTGCTATTGTAGTTGCTGTCATATTTGCAATTGCATTCCTTCTCAGGGCAGTGAACCAGCTAACGACAGCATCTCGGCATCTATTTTGAGAGCGAGAGGCTTGTGTTGATAGAAATAGGATTTATTCATGAAAATGGACAGGCAAATTGTCACCTTCCCCTCAGGTGGTTCCCTAATTATGATTTGTTCAGTGCAGTATCAGAGAATGGAAGAGGGGAAAAATACAATCTTTTGTATTGTTGCAAAGCAAACAGGATCAGCATGTCCCAGGGGCCAAGGAAAATCACACTGGAAATATCTCAAAGGCACTGGCCCATCTTGAAGATGCCCTGTTTGGAAAGGTTACATAGGTGGTTCACACCACCTCTATCCTTTCATATGCTTCACTAATGATGGGCCCCATGATTTGTGTCCTAAAATAGGCTGGTGCTCTGGTGCTTTGTAAAGATTTGAAAGCACCTTTCTGAAAATATCATCTATTACTATAACTCTGCATCCAAACTTCTACTTGTGAATACTCAATGGAGGTCAAAGCTGTGGTGCTCAGACATAGTGCAATGAACTGAAAATCACTTCTAATGTCTTAATGACCATGCTCTGGAAGGCAGAGCTTGGGGCAATCACTAATCATATGTGAAACCTTGAAGGCTTGTTAACTTTGGCAGTATGGTGGTGGTTGAAAGAATAATGAGGCATCCTGTTTTTCACTGTGTTTTCTCATATATAACTTTTCATTGTGTCTAGGACTGGGGCAGAAAGAGAACTAGGTTTATTAGCATTAACAGGAAATTTAAAAGGATCCCTGGTTAACAAAAATGTAAAAACCCCGGGAGAAAAGGTGATGTCGTCATGACAAACCATTTGTGATACCCTTTCCTCTGTCTTCCTCTTTATTCTCAGTTTCCATCTGTCTTTCCTGTTCCTTTTCCTCTGTTAATCTCTTCATTTTCGACTGTAATTTATTTTTGTGTATCTGTTTCTCACCACTGTGACTTTCCCTCATTTTTTCCTCATTGTTAATGAACTATGTTTGTTTAGAAATGAACTGGACACCATATCTCTGAGATATCGGGAACAAGATGCACATGGTTCCATTTTAACAGGTTGAGTACATCTCAGTTACCTAAATGTTCTACTTCAGGGAAATTATGAACATTGATCAGAAGCATAAATTCATGATTAGTAGTTGTAAACCACACCAAACTAGCATGATCTTATCTTAAAAAGAGCTCATCACTGAACCAGAAAATGATGTCACTTGTGAAGTTATCCAATAGTCTGGTGTCCTACTTGGAAGGTAAAAGGAGATATTTGGAGAGATATCCTTTTATTTGCAGTTCTAGACAGCAACCATATTCACTGTGCATTTACAAAGTCACCTCTCTCTCTCTTCCCTAAGTGAAGCCTGTAGGGAAGAGAGATGTGACCCTACATCTTCCACAGCATGGGTCCAATGAAGTGGTCAGGGAATTGACTAAATGTAGAAAGGGTCGGACTGTTTCATGTGGATTGATTCACCCCTACCACAGAGAAAATAGTTGACAGTATCTCACACTAATGGCAGTGCTGCTTGGATGAAGATGTCTGGTATAGTTCTGATGTTAATATTTCAACATCCAATTTTCTTTTCAATAATACATGTTAAATTCAAAGTGGGCGCTTTCTACTCCAGTGTCAGTGTTCTTCAGAGAAGCTTCTAGCTAGAATATTCCTTAGAATGTGGAAAGGGATTTAGGTTTATTATTGTTCTAATCACTAACTGAGAAGATATACTTTTAAAGTTATGCTTAGTATGTTGTTGTTGTTGTTGTTAGGTGCCGTCGAGTTGGTATCCGACTCATAGAGACCCTCATAGGGTTTTCAATGGCTGACTGTTTCGGGATTGCCTTGGGAGTGGATTGCCAGGCCCTTCTCCCATTTTTGCGGTGCTGGGAATTGAACTTGGGACCTCAGAGACTGCAGCGCAGTGCTCTACCAACTGAGCTAAATCCCAGCATGCTTAGTATATGTACCACTTATAATCTATAATGTATAAAGTAAGATAGTAAGTTTTACTTATACTTCTTGTTGTTAGGTGCTGTCAAGTCAGGTCCAACTCATAGCAGTCTTATGTACAACAGAATAAAACATTCCCTGACATTGTGCCAGGCATACGATCTTCTTTATGTTTAAGCCTGTTGTTGCAGCCACTGTGTTAGCCCATGTAGTTGAGGGTCCTCCTTTTTTTTGTTGTTGTTGGCACACCACTCTCCTAAACATGATGTCCTTATCCAGGGATTAGTCCCTTCTGACAACATGTCCAAAATACATCAGACACAGTCTAGCCATCTTTGCTTCCAAGGAGCATTCTGGTTGCACTTTTTCTAGGACAAACCTGTTGGTTCTTTTGGCAGCCCATGGAATGTTCATTATTTGCCTCCAAGACTATAATACAAAAGCATCAATTCTTCTCCTGTCTCCCTTACTCACCGTCTCCCTTATTTACCATCCAGCTTTCCCAAGCATATGATATGACTGAAAATATGACATGAGTCAGGTGCACCTTCATCTTCAGTGTGATGTCTCTATTTTTCAACCCATTAAAGAGATCTTCTTCAACAACTTTCCCCAATATAATGTTTCTTTTGATTTCTTGACTGCTGCTTCTATGGATGTTGATTGGAGAACCAAGTAAAAGAAAATCGTGTACAACCTCAGTTTCTTCTCCATTCATCTGAAGTTGCTTACTGACTAGGTATAAGGATTTTCGTTCTGTTGATGTTGAGGTGCAATCCATATTGAAGGTTGAGTTCTTTGATCTTTATCAAATCTTCTTCACTTCCAGCAAGCAAAATTGTGTCATCTGCATGATGCAGGTTGTTAATGAATCTTTCAGCAATCCTGGTGCACATTCTTCTTCATAAAGTCCAGCTTCTCAGATTATTTGCTCAGCATAGAGATTGAAGAAGTATAGTGAAAGTATGCAGCCCTGATGCACATAAATGAGATATATAAAAATATTTTATTTCAAACCTAAGAGAAACAAATTTGGAGTCTTCTGACATTTTTGTCATATCCAGTGCTGTTTGCCTAACTGGAATGCTTAGTTTTCAAATTTGGGAAGTTTTATGCAAATTCTCTATTAGATATAGAAAAGTCTAAGCTCCTTATGCATGTTGGTTTTACTGTGTCAATAGATTAAGATCAGAATGAAAATTGAACTCTTTTTTCAGAGGTATAATTAAGCCATTGTGGCTGAACAGGATTTTCAAATAAACAGGAAGCACATAGTATATGATTTTAGAGAGAGAATTACAGATGATGGCTAAGGAACACTAGAATAATTCAAATTTAAGTATGTGTGTGTGTGTGTGTGTATGTGTGTGTGTATGGGTCCCTTTGCTTAAACCAATATGGTAGACATAAAATTATAACTATTGGTGAACAATTAGAATCTATTCATTAGTTGGCATAGAAGTTCCATTTTTAAAAAAGATACATAAAGTATCTGTTTTCCCAGAGCCCATTTAAAATCTAATAATGGTATTTTTGCTTTTCAGCATGTATCTATTCATTAGGTAGTAGTAGTTAGGTGTCCTCAAGTCCTGCCTGACTCATAGCAACCCTATGTACAATAGAACAAAACAGTCTTCAACACTGTGCATGGCACTATTGCCAGTGCTTCTCTGCTATTCGTAGGGTTTTCAGTGGGAGATCATTTTTGGAGTGGATTGTCAGGTTCTTCTCCCTAGCCTGAAGCACCTGGTTTTCCCAGTCTCCTATCCGAGGACTAGCCAGGACAAACCTACGTAGCTTCTGAGATCAGGTGGGATATGATGCCAGGGTGCTATGGCTGCAGACATCGATTTATTATAAGAAATGAAATATATTTTGATTGCTTCATTTGCTGTTGTAGCTGGGAAATTTCTTTCATTCTTTCTGTTTCATTTTTTATGCACAGATATAAACATGAATCACATCTAACTATGGGAAGCCAGCCCTATAGCTCATTGTTCAAATATGCATCGTCTGATCTTGATGATGTATAGGGTCTTTGGTGGTAGTTTATAGCTATAGATATTTTCCTTCCTTGATAACAAAGAAGTCGAGAATCCTGACTTCTTAATTTCTGAAAGTGGAGTGGGTTAAGTGAACCATCTTTTTAATCCAGGGAGGAACGTTACGGAAGTCAATAACACAGGATCCTCAACCACTATTTTGCATTTCAGCTAAAGATGAGAGTAAATGTTTTCTGAATGTATGTTAAACTTTCCCATACTAAAGCATTTAAAAATAATTTATAGTAGGAGAAATTTGAACATTCTTAGCAGTCATTAATGTTTATAGCAGAAGAACTGGGAAATTATAAAGGTTATTCCATAGATGGACAGCCATTTTGTGCCTGTATTGCTTTCATGGAAATAAGAGCACTGTTTTGGGATCACTACAAGGTAACCCTAATGGTAGCATACTCTAGAAATCATTTATTCATTATGGACAATACCTATGTAATATCCTTCTAGGGAGTTATTGGCTGATACCTTTGGCTGCTTTACTTTCTGTACAATAATTTGGAAATGAATTTTCTTACATCTAAATCATCGACTTTATCTACTTGCAAACTCCCTGGCCTAAATCTGAACGTGACCAGTTTTACCCTTTGTCCTTAGGAATTATGCCAACTGATCACCTCTGTTTATGGATTCTTTTTCCTTAATAGTAGTCCTAGGTTTATTTGGGGTGAGAATGCGGATGAGTAAATGGTTAGAGTTCCCTTGCAACGAGGTGTGTCCTATAAGGCTATGTGGGACAGCGACGCATATGTGAAAACATTACTCACACATATGCATATAACCCAGGAGTCTGAGTTACACATATGCATATAACCTAGGTGTCTGAGTTAGTTAGCTTTTGTGTTACTATGACAGAGCACCTTAAGGGAAGGAAACTTCTTTGTGGTCCATGGCTTCAGAGGTTCTCTCTATCCTGGCTGAGAGGCATGGCGGAGCAGTGGCAGGGCCTGAGGTGGAGAACCTTCCCATCATGACAACAGGAAGCAGAAGGAGCCCAACCAGAACCAGGAGCCCAGATAAAACCTGAAGGCCCACCTCCAGTATGCTCCTTCCACCAGTGAGATTCTAGCTCCCAAACTCCCACAGCCTCATGAAACAGCACCACCCATTGGGGATGAGGCAGTCAAACACAGGACCGTAGGGGGACATTTCAGATTCAAACCATAACATGCATTTTCGTCATCCTGCTTCTCACTGCCTGGAATATGCCCATAATTGCAGGCGCTTCAGAAATCTGGAGCCCTGCATAACATTGAGGATAGAATTGATATGCCAGGAGGGTGGGACAGAAATACAAACAGTGCAGTTCCTGGGGGCAAGGGCTGCTGTGCTATGTTTGTACACTTTACCGATCTATCTATCTTTATGTATTATTTATTTAGTGGTTCTAGGGGGCGGAGCCCAGGGCATTATGCATGTTAGGCAAGTCCTCTACCACTGAGCTGTACTTCCAGCCCCTTTTTAATGTATTTTTAAAATTTTGGGACAGTGTCTTACTAAGTTACACAGGCTTCCTCTGACCTGGACATCACAATCCTCCTGCCTCAGCCTCCTGAGTCATTGGGATTGCAAGTGTTTGCCTTGAAACCTGGTTCTTATCAATTTATTTTATATGGGAAAAATTTATTGCTGAGCAACTTTTATTTTGGATTTTCTATTTTTGTAACAAATCAAACTAGTTCATAATTGATACTGCTTAATATCAAAATGGAGTCCTTTTTAAAATTTTGAAATCTAATATACTGAGGAACCAAATACTTTGAAAGGATAGTATGGGTTTTTGGAGACAAGAGCAGATAGTATCAAAAAATGTGATGGTAGTTGCTACTCAGTAATTCCTTGTTATTGCAACTTTGGGTGAATTGCTTTTCTTGTCTAAGTATTAATTCCTTCTACAAAAGTCGAGATGTGACCCTATTAACAGTGGCCTCTTATTCTTGACCTATTAAGATACTTTATTCTGTCTAAAATGTCCCTAATAACCTTAGGTTTAAAGGACTAGATCAGGAAGAGGACAAAATGCCCAAGTCTAGCCAAGAGTTACCTTTGATAAGAATCCATACATTACAGAGGGGATTAGCAGCTCTTTCTCAAGATCTTCCCTGAAGCAAACTTGTTAAAATACATCGAGCAGTGCTGTCATTGATGACATTCTCTCTCTCCCTCAGTCTCCACAGGGAGCAGTCAACCTGAAAGGCAATTACATGTAAAAAAGTTGCAATCATCATAATTGGAAGATGATATGGTGGCAGGTGAAATGATAGCCAAAGTGGAAACCACTGGATTTAGGGAAGGGATATTGAAGATACTAAGTTCCAGAACAAATGAGCATTTCCAGAATTGTACAGTAAACAGACCTACCAAGGCTATTCCAACCTGGAAAATATCTTAGAAATTTTATAGTTGGCATATATACACATGTGTGCATACACACACACACACTCTGCGCGCCTCTCTCCCTCCGCCTCCCTCCCTCTCTCTGCCCCCCTCCCTTTCCCTCTCCCTCTCCCTCTTCCTCTCTCTCTCCCTCTCTCTCTCAGATCTGTTAGTCCTGAATGAACTTCACTGATATTGTGGATTTTTGGTTGCAACTTGCCTTTTCCAGAAATTTTTTCTTGTCCTTTTCTGTTTTTATCTGCCCATCTAGAAGCCAAGAAGAAAGACAGAGAAAGAAAATAGACAAACATTCAGTGTTGCTTCTTCTACCAATACCCATGATCTGTAGGCAGGAAAGAGCTGTATTATCAAAGTGAACAAATTCCTTATTCCTTTTAACAGCAGGCGATGGCCTACTTCGGTCATGAAATGGAACAATGAAAATCCTTTGTTGAAGAAACCTTGTTGAAGAATCAATGACACTTTCTCTAATTGAATTGTTATTGAATGATGTTAGTGGCTGAATGAGGGAGCTTTTACAATGGGAGGTATTTGGGATTTAGTAGCTCTTGAAATCTCTGTGTATCTCCTATCTGTTCTTCCAAGAGTGCAACAGTGTGTATTAGAAAGGTTTTATATGTTCTATTAGTGTGAAAGTGTAATTGTTATAACAGCAGAAGAAGCCAGATAAATGTAGATGGGTATTAATTCTGTTTATTTCACCATCTTGCAATATCCTTTTCTCTGGATATAAATCAAGTGGAATTATAGATTTTACCCTTAAGCCAGACAAGTGTTTCTAATTTCTTCAAAGGTTCCCCACTTCATTATGCATTTGTTTTCACCATCTCTCTTCACTGGGAAGGACTTTTCCTTTGTTCTTTGGCTCCAGGAAATCTGCTTCCTCTCTGTCAATTATCCTAAGTAACACCTCTTGGTTATATATTTTTTCCAGACTTCCAGTGTTAAATAGCTGTTCTCTTCTCAGTGACCTTTTAGTATTTTATTTAGCCCAGTGCTCCCCAGTAAAGAGGCTTCTGAAGAACAGTAATCATTTAAGATTAGAAAAAATATTCTGGGGGAAGAAGGGATTATGGGTCAAATATCATTTATAAAGCCTACCTTTTCTATTCCCATTCAGTGAGTAACAATGCATGAAAGCACTCACGGCATTATTTATGCATCTTTTAAATGAATCCTTGGTGCCTACAACCATATATGAAGTCTGCTGGTATTTGCAGTACATTCAATTTGCAGATTAACAAACAAATAGAGCTGGTCTTCTCCTACTTAGACAATATTATCTAAATTAAGAGATTACTTGCCATGTATAATTCTTATGGCTCATTTTTTATGTTAATAATTAAACTCTTCATATTTTCTATAGTATGAAACACATAAAAGTTTAAACAAAACAAGCAAAGAACAATTCCCTCCTTTTATAAGAGAAGAAAGAGTAAGACAAAGTTTTTTTCTCCAGGAAGCCTCTTCAAGGGTTGTTGTTTGTTGTTAGGTGCCATCGAGTCAGGTCTGACCCATAGTGATCCTATGTAAAACAGAATGAAACACTCCCTGGTGCTATGTCAGTGCTTCTCTGCTATTCAGAGGGTTTTTCTTGACTGATTTTTTTTCTGGAGTGGGCTGCCAGGTCTTTCTCCCATTTTTGTGTTGCTAGAGATCAAACCTAGTGCCTCAGGATCAGTGCGGATTTGACCCACCTTCCGGAACATCTATGCCTATAGTCTTAACACAATTAGGACAGATGTGCCAGTGTGACTACACAAGTGACTTCTGAAACAGTAAGTAAAGATTTTATTGTGTTTGGCAGCATGTCTGTGAAATACATTTCGTTATCTACTTTTTGAAAACTGGAGAACAGAACATACCATGAAGTTGACTAGAATATTCAGTTAACTATAAAAATCTATTTTCAGTCATCCTCAATAATCAAGATTCTCCTCCTCCTTTTCTTCCTTCTTCTTTCTTCCTAAAACAAACTTAGCAAAGGCGGCATTTGTTTTCAGAAAATAATTTCAGTTTAATTTTATTCTCTCCTGAAAAAGCATCTACTTACTTTAAGAAGTTCCTGGATTGTCCTCATAAAGATTATTACAGTGTGTTAGGGTTATGCATTCTTCTGAGAGATTAGATGACTGAAGTTAACTGCGAAGCACAAGAATCTTTGATAATTGGGAAGTACTGGCAAGTAGAATGGAAAGTGTTGAAAGTATAGAGAGCCTTTAAGACATTAAAAATGGCTCCTTTCATTTTCGTTTCGTGAGTATGGCATCATGATTGTGATTGTCCTTTAGGTGTGCAGTTTTCAACTGTGGTAATTTTGCTCCCTCCATTCCTTCTTCACCCCTTTCACACATAAGGAGATATTTTGTATTGTCTAGAAACAGCTGGCGAACATGGTATTAGCATCTAGAGGATTCAGTTCAGGGGAACTGGTAAACATCTTCCACTGCACAGAATGGCTCCTCTTCCCCTCTGTTAGTCACTTGTGCATCGCAGTGGCAAAAATATCTGACAGAAACAACTTATGGGAGGAAAAATTTATTTGGGCTTATGATTCAAATGATTTCAGTCCATAGAAGAAGGACAGGCCTGGCTGGGGGGCAGGTGTCAGGGCCTGTGGCACAGGACCTCACATCATGGTGATCAGGAAGCAGAGAGAGCTTACCAGGTAAAACCTCAAAGGCCTGTCCCCATTTTCTCATCTCCTAAAGTTCCATAGCTGACCAGGACAGCACTACCACCTGGGGACCAAGTGTTCAGACATGACCTTTGAAGAACATTTTAGATTCAAACCATAATGCCCTCACTCCAAAACATTATCAGCGCCCAAATGTCACTACTACTACGGAGCTCAGGAAATGGTGCTTTTGCAGAGTTGACATTCACCTTGCTAGTGAAATACCTCAAAAGTCACCTGTTAGTATTAGTTAAAATAAAATTCTGTGTATATGAGACTCTGGTACTGGGACCTGAAAAGGATCAGGAATCACATCTAATTAATATGAACAATATTAAAAGAAACCATTTCTTTGTGTAGGTTTTGTTTCTCCATGTACAGTTGTCTATATGGATTAATACTAAGTTATGGGCCATGGGCAATTTATAGACAATTAGGCAGTATATTGCAGTCATAAAGCTCATTTTCCCTCTTTTCTTCCCTCCTCTTGACTCCTCTGGTAAAGTGTATACCTATAATATCAGGGGTTGGGAGAGAAAGGCCTCCAACTTTCAGGGTTGTATCACTGAATATTGTGGAGGTAGGGGAGAAAATATTTCTCTACAGGACAGAAGGCCTTGTTTACAAACTGTCCATGCATAACATATAACCCCTTACACATTTATGATTAGGAAGCCTGTCTCAGCAAACAGCATCAGACAAAACAGCATGGTGTGTTCATACAACGTATAGATTTTTATGGTTTAGATCTTTATCCTGTTTTGTTTTTGGGGATCATAGGATTAACCCCTCTTTATGAGTAGGGAAATCATCCTGGAGGGTTTGTCGAGGTTGATGGGGGTCAGATGTGTTGTGGTTATTTTAGCTTCTCTAAACCACCCAAAAGTCTCAGTTTTCCCGTTATTTCCTATGTTCCATAAAAAAAAATGGGGTGAAACAAGTTCTGAGTGATGTTTTATCTCCAGTCTTTTGCCTCATATTCACCGCTATGAGGTATAGAACAAGTGGATTTTCTGTCTTCATCAGTAGCCACAGCCTTGTGTCATCTTCTCTCAGACATTTCAGGGGAAAGAGTTTCTGTCATCTACGGATTATGACTACATGTTGATACTGTGTTTCACTTGTTCGCATGGGTCTGGAATCAGGCCACCTGACTCCTCTTGAGTCCTGTGGCTAAAGGAAAACTTTTGTTCTGATTGGCCAATACCTGCCACATGTGCCAACATCTGGATCCTGACTACAGTCATCTCTAAACCACAGGAAGTCAGAAGTGAGGATGCAGGGGGCTACTCAAGTCAAATCGGGGAAGGCATGTGTGCTGGGTAGGGAGAAGAGTGAATACAACAGTTGGTTGAAAAAATTCAGGAGATTACATTGTAAAGTTCTTCACATCCCAATGCCTCCTCCAAGTAAAAATCTAATAAAGTAATAAAATGCAAACAATAATAGCTAGCATTCTTTTAAACATGTGCTGTGACAAATATGACTTGCAGTACAGATGCAAAACTACTTGGATCTCGTGAAAATGATTACATCCCACTCAGAGTATTGAAGGTAATTGGCTTTATGCAATCAAAGAAATGAAATAATAATAATAATCTCCATTATCAGTAAGGTTGTAGAAAATTACAGATTGAAAAATAATCAAAGTTTTAGTTCAGTACTTGGAATTAAATACTTCCAAAATTCAGAATCACCACCCAACCATCCTAATATGAGCAGAAATGGTATCTGTGGAGAACATAATTATAAACTAAAGAAAATGATGCTTCAAAGAATAAGCCTGAAAAGGTTATTTAACCCTTTTCCATTTTTTTTCAGGGATCCATATCAATAAAGCTTAATAAGAACTAAGAGTGAAATTACTGCTGACTGTGAACTTAATAATGTCCTACTGGGAGTTCATTAATATCTCCACAGGTGCACTGGGGCATTATCTTAATTGCACGTGATACTTCCAAAAAATTGCATTTTCCAAGTTTTGTGGGAACTGCCCTCTGGAACAAGTGTTAGTACATTTTGTGTTGCCTTTCCTAGCTGTGCAATTCCCTGGGAAAAAAGGGACCTCATTCACCTTTCTAAAAATAAGATACCACCCAGATGAATCACTTTGTCCTTGACACTACCCCTATAAAGAGAAAGAATATAATGAAAAGAAAATGGAAGCTAACATGCATGAAATCAAATTCAGATCTTTCCATTATTTTTGATAAATATAAATATTCCTTTATTTATGTAAATATTCTGAAATATGTTTCCATCAGAATTAAGTTTATGTTGGAGTAGTGGTGCCAATTTGGATTTTCAAAACATTGTATCAGTGTAATCAAGAATGCATCTGGCCATGGGTCTTCAGTTATTTTAACAGATGTTGACAATAAGATAATGCCTAAGGGGGTATATACCCAAACATAAGAGATCCATTTGCCTAGTAGCAGATGACTATGTAGTAATTATGGGATAAAATGGATTTGGAAGGGCTTAATCTTGTCAATGCTTAGGAAGTAGCAGAGCACCAGACATCCCTTATTTGGTTTTGTATAGATTAGAAATGATGTGGTTTTCTCTAGATAATTTAATGTATTCCTTCTTTTATTTATTTTTTATTTTTATTTGAAAGTAGCAATATTAACATAAAATAAAGGAATTTAATTAGAATTGAGGCCCAGGCCTTCAAATACTGTATTTTCTACCTGTGTCTGACAGTCTGGTTCTTGAGGGGCAAGAAGCAAAGGAAAAGGCAGAACAAGGCCAACCTGTGTAAAATGACAAATCCTAGAAGACGTTAGCCTGAGTATAGTTGGGCTGAGCCCTGAGACACTATTGTATTTGCTGCCTAACGTCAGTAGGACAAAGATCTAAGAGAAAAAAACAGAGCGAGAAGCTACCTAAATGTCTCATTTGGTCCCTGTACTTATGTACTTCCATCTAAATATCAACCATTCTAGTATTGTATTCCAGTGAGGTGGGAGGAAACCACCGAAAAAGTCTACCAAGGAAAAGAAAGGATGGGAAAAGTGCTTTCCTCCAGTGCCTCAGGCTGGCCCTCATAGCCATACCCAGGTAGCAATAGCTCCTCATTGGCTATACCAACCAAAGGGAGGAGAAACACACCAGACTATGTTTTTCTAGGGATTATTCCATCCGTCCATTTACTGGCTAATAAATTCAATAAATATACATCCCCTTCCAATTTTACCTCCAAGAGAGTGCTATCCAGTGGTGAAATGATGAACAAGGTCCTTGCCTTCCATGAGGGTAAGTGCCCTCAAAGAACAGAGAACATAATAAACAGATAATTATGCAAATAATTATTTAATTAGAATTGTGAATCTTGTTACCAAAGAAAAGTACTGTATCTCAGAAAAAACTCATCCGTTTACCTTGTAAACTCAGGGCTTTCTAGGGCAAATAAAGGAGAATTTAGGAGAGAGGCTACAGCACCTCCTGGTGGCTAATATGTGTAACTAATTGAGCATAATTTAACTTTTCATTATTCTTTCATTCTATCAAAATAACTCAAGCACCCCAACCACTTGTATGGATGAAACATGAATATTGATGTTATGAAAGTGTGTGTAAAGGTGTGTATTATGTGAGTTATTTATGTGTCCATTTTAATCATCCTTGAAGGTGGTTTTCCTCCCGGGATTACTTCTCTTAGGTTTAGAGGAATTTTTTAGAACCATATATTTACATTAATATTTCAAAGCTCAAATTAGGAACAAAGATATTAGGCTTTTTCCCTATCTTAACAGTAAGATGAATCTGGGAAATGTTACATCTCATGACTTGAGAAATAACGATTTTTATTGCTTTTTTTATTCTCTGTTGGCTTTTTCACGGTTTAAACATCATCACAGAAGTTGATTTCAGTGTAAATTTTACATGGTCATCCTGAGGCATGAGAACTGCTCCATCTCAAAACATCAGTTTTGCATCTTGTCCTCAGTGTCACCTGACTCACGTCCATGGAGAAATGGAGATTTTCTGGGAGAAGAAGCCTTGATGGAGGGAGATCCTCTTTCAACTACTTGCACATACCATAGGGAGGTGAAACTAGTCCTCTAGCTATCTTTGAAAGGAAACAAAGGCATATAGGCCACGGGGATGCAGATGTAGGCACCCAGCAGTGGGAATGGTGTCCATTCAGGAGGAGACAAAGCCACTGTCTCCAGTAATTTTATAGAGGCAACATTAACAAATAATATCTAGGCAAGGAATAGCTATATTTTCCAGTTTTGTAATCTGATCATTTGATTACAGTTCATATGCTAAAGAATTCTTGAAGATGCTGAAGATCTTTGGTAATACCCATCTCCTGTCTTTAAACTTATACAGTCAGTCCCCCAAGAGTGTTAGTCAAACTGTCCGTGTTCCATGATATAATCTGGCTTAATATAAGGCTATAAATTAATGTAAGCCAGTTTCATGGAAATTAGGAAGTAGATCTAACATCTAGGGTGAAAGAGGAAACTCCACGTAAGGTCTGTTCTTCACTTGAACCTCATGAGGAGCAAGTGTGACCACCATGTAGGTTCCTATAGAAATACATACCATTTTATCCAACACACCAATTTAGGAAACTAAGAACTAGCCCACCCATAACTGGAACATAATAAACCAGAGAAGAGTGAGCTTTTTTAAAAACACAAAATGGGCACCATTTACATAAGAGTGAATTTGTAACCTACACAAGAGGATGAGATATCTATCTTGTGCTTTAATTTTTATACTTCTTGTGTTTGTGAATATAATTTTACATAAAAATTCACGGAAGTAGGCTGGGCATAATGGCACATGCCTATAATGCCACCACTCAGGAGATTGAGGCAGGAGAATTTTGCCAGGCCATCTTGGGCTACATAGTAAGACCTTGTCTCACAAAAAACAAAACCCAACAATAAAACAAAAGAGCCATAAAACTTATGACACGTAATAGACTTTTTTCTTCTTGAAACACTGGCTGTTTATTTGCCTATAAATTTGAAAAACAAACTCAAAGTTCTAGTCTGTGATATCTGAAAAATACAGTTTAGAAGAATTAAAGTGTTTAATATAGAAAACAATTATGCTGTTGGTTCTTTTGGCAGCCCATGGTATATTCAATATTGGTCTCCAGCACCATAATCAAAAGCATTGATTCTTCTTCTCTGTTCCTTATTCAACATCCAGCTTTCACAACCATATGCTGCTACTGGAAATACCATGGCATGGGTCAGGCACACATTTGTCTTCAATGTGACATCTTTACTTTTCAGGATTTTCAAGCAGTCTTTTGCAATATCTTTTCCAAGTGCAATGTCTTATGATTTCTTGACTGCTTCTTCTGTGGGTGTTAATTGTAGAAGCAAGTAAAGCAAAATCTTGGACACCTTCAGTCATTTCTCTGGTTATCATGAAGCTGCTTACTGCCCTAGTTGTAAGGACTTTTTTTGTTGATGTTGAGACACAATCCATACTGAAGGTTGTGTTCTTTGATCTTCATCAGTAAATGTTTCAAATCGTCTTTCAGCAAGCAGAGTGGTGTCACCTGCAAAATGCAGATTGTTAATGAGTCTTCATTCAATCATGATGCCACATTCTTTTCAGAAAGTCCAGCTTCTCAGAGTATTTGCTCAGGATAGAGATTGAAGATGTATGCTCTAAGAAATCAGCCCTGACACGCACACCTTTGTCAACTTCAAACCGGGTAGTGTTTTCTTGTTCTATTCAAACAACTGCCTACTGGGCCATATAGAGATTCCTTATGAGTACAATTAAGTGCTCTGATAGTCTCATTTTCCACAGTGTTGTCTATAATTTATTGTGATCCACACAGTCAAATGCCTTTTCATAGTCAATAAAACAAAGACATCTTTCTGGTATTCTCTGCATTTGGTTAATATCCATCTGACATCAGCAGTGATGTCCCTGTTTCCATTCCGTCTTCTGAATCAAGCTTGATTTTCCAGCTGTTTCATCTATATACTGCTATAGTCACTTCTGAATGATCTTTAGCAGCATTTTACTTGAGTGTGATATTAATGGTATTGTTTGATAATTTCCACATTTGATTGGATCCCCTTTCTTGGGAATAGGCATAGATATGGATCTCTTCTTGTCACTTGGCCAGGTAGCTGTTTTCCAAATCTCTTGGCATAAACAAGTAAGCACCTCCAATAATGCATCTGTTTGTTGAAACATTTCTATTAGTATTCTATCAATTCCTTGAGCCTTGTGTTTCGCCAGTTCCTTCAAGGCAGATTCCACTTTGTTCTTCAGTATCATTGATTCCTGATCACATGTAACCTATTAAAATGGTTTGTCATCTATCAATTCCTTTTGGTATAATGATTCTGTGTTCCTTGCATCCTCTTTTGATGTGTCCTGTGTCGTTTAATATTTTCCCTGTAGAATCCTTTACTATTGCTACTCGAGGCTTGAATTTTTTCTTCAGTTCCTTAAGATTGAGGAAAAGTGTGTGTTCTTCCCTTTTTCTATCTCTAGCTCTTTGCACATGTGATTATGATATTTGATTTTATCTTCTTGGGCTTTTGAAATCTTCTGTTTAGTATTAATAACTATAGTATAGAGTTGTGTAGTATGTAGTATTGTTGTTGATTAGATTAGGGAATGCATATCAAACTTTTAGTACATGAATGTTGTGTAAGAGTTTAACAGTTCAATATATAGTAGATATTGTTACTAAATGGCAATTGGGAAATGTAAAACTATTTCCTTGCCTTAGGACAAGGAGGAGACTGTAAAAACATGTTGCAGAGTACTTTGGAAGTTAGATATGGGGAACAGGTAACCTTAATAAGGAAAATATGTACTTCTCTGCTTTGGGTTTTTATTGCCTTCCTGTGTTGAACAGCCACTCTGTTGCAGGCATCCTGTGAAGGTATGCATATTTATCATCCCTGCCTCTCAGAACAACCTTTAAATAATGAATGCAACAACTCATTGAGGTGAAATAACTTCACCAAACAGAAATTTCAAGCTCGAATCCCAGCTTTTGTCAGTTTTACTTCCAGTACACCTCACTATCCATGTAATTAAGGAATTGCTCAGGTAATGCTCCTATCCCAAGACATGGAAGCGTCCTCACACTGGCTAGGGTCTCAAGTCAGGGACAGAGAACCTTCCCCTGGTGGTCAAGAAGCAAAAGCGTAACTTGGGTAGTAGGGGAAGGTAAGATGGAGGATCATCTAATGTCAGGATGGCGGAACCTGACTCTAATGCTGAGCTAGAAACATTGATGGAGAAATGATCTTCATAGAGTACTGACTAGCTTTAAATGGTGACAAAGTACACATAACAAAAACAAATAGGTTAATATTGAGCAGAATTTTCAGGGCTCAAAGAATCACTTTGAGTTTAGCTTTGCCATGCTTGGGCCAAAACAGCCTAAGATTCTCATGTCTTCCCTTAGGGCACACTCTGATCCACTCCCCTATGTGGGATTAGTTGATCGGCTGCCCTGAGGAGTTCCAGAACGTGTGTCTATGGGAATCAATTTGGCATCCCATAGGAGGTTGCTGGATAGTATTCAAATGACTTCCTTTACCTTGTATAATATTTATTTCTTGGGATCACATGAGATGCAGCTAGCTGAGCAGTTCTGACTCATCTTTTAGCTTGCCATGCTTGGGCCAGACTAGGTGATTGCTGGGTATACTCTGAGCAAAAATCATAACTAGACTTTAGACATTTGGGAAACCCTTATGACAAAGCAGCAATAGGTCCTGGAAAGAGTTTTCAAGCAGAGTTGTGTCAGAGTTCATCATTCTTACACGTGAATTAATTGTAATAATCATGGTTTACTACTTGCTAGAGGAAGAACAGGCGTGGGGGGAGCAGAGGGTGGATTGTATTTAGGGATAACTAGCATAGGGATTCTGATGTTAGGCTCCAAGTTAGGTTCCTCAATAATGGCTACTTTGGGGCTGCCTTTTGGGTATTTGAGATTGCAGGCAAACATTTGCACAGCTCCTCTTTCTATACACATATTTTGATTTAGCTAAAAGCTGAGTCAGAACTGCTCAGCTAGCTGCATCTCATGTGATCCCAAGAAATAAATATTATACAAGGTAAAGGAAGTCATTTGAATACTATCCAGCAACCTCCTATGGGATGCCAAATTGATTCCCATAGACACACGTTCTGGAACTCCTCAGGGCAGCCGATCAATTAATCCCACATAGGGGAGTGGATCAGAGTGTGCCCTAAGGGAAGACATGAGAATCTTAGGCTGTTTTGGGCTCCATATAGACTGGAACGGCATCTCTTTCCCATCACCCAAGGGGAATTTAGAAAGTTTTGAGGAAGACCCGCCAAAGTGCAAGGATCACTAGGGTGAAGGCCA
>VMDO01004339.1:72808-127198 GCA_007922755.1 Pedetes capensis | reverse complement strand
AAATACTATATAGTAAAAGATAGAGAAGACTTGGATGGGAAACTTAGATAGGAAGGGGGGAGGGGGGAAACATAGAGGAGGGTAAGGGGTAACCTATATGAATAATGCTTATCAAATTGCATATATGAAAATTGTCACAACGAAAAGCATGTCAAAATGAATCACATTATGATGTACATTAAAAATTTCTAATAATAAATAAATAAATAAATAAATTGGTCTAGGACCAGAGCTTTTTATGAGGTAAAAAAAAAAAAAAAAAAACAGATTGGTATTTGAAATCTTTCCTATGACCCAGACTTAGCTTCCTAAACTAGCTGACTAGAATTGGAATCTCTAGTCTAGAGAAACTCTTTAGGAGGCAATACACCATAACTAGGACACTGTCTTCTACTCTACCCCAGGTTGGCAGACAGCAGTGGGTATCAAAATATGGTTCCCCAACAGTATCCACATCACTGGGAACTTGACAGAAATGTTGATTCACATGCCACACCCAAACCACCTGAATAGCAGCTCACATCCTCCAGTCAATTCAGATACACCAATATTGGAGAGCCACTGGTATACAGGGTAGTGCTGTAGTAGGCAATGATGAATCCAGTTTTAGTGTGTGTCCTTGGATTGTCCAAACATGCTTAGAAATTATTTGACTGTTTCTTTCTCATATCTTTTAAACTTACTCATACTATAAATTATTAGCTGCAGAGCAGTTTGTGTTAAGATAAAATATAGCACTGGAGAGTGTCCAATTGATTTTAGCTACTGCAAAGAAATGTTTCCAAATCCTTTTTTGTCATTAGCAAGCATAAGGAAAAAAAACAAGTTATTGTCATTAAGTCTATTCTGTGTTAATAGGTAATGACTTAGACTATAAAAGAATGTGAGTGGAGTTTTTCTCCTCATTTCCTAGGTGGAAAGCTAATATATTTTGATTTGTGGATGTTGACAAATATCCACCTTTTTGAAAGAAGTCTTTTAAATAGTGCCTTTTCTGCTTGTGGTTAGTAACTCACCCTTTTTATCCTTAAATACATCAGAATCATGCAGTAAACACAAAGATAATTTGGAGGCCATGACTTAGCAAAAATAGGAAGGAGATATAATAGAGAACTGCAAACAGGACAAGTTAACCTTGTCATATAAAATTGTAAGAAGCAGGTAGGCTCCAGAACATGGAGATCCAGGCAGAAATTTGAGCTAGTCTGTTTGTTAGTCACACTTTCATTGCTATGACTAAATACCTGAGAGAAACACTAAGGAAAGAAGGATTTATTTTGGCTCACTGTTTCAGAGGTTTCTGTCCATGGTTGGTGGCTCCATTGCTTTTAAGCCTGTGGCAAGGTAGAGAATCATAAAGGGCATGGTTGAAGATAGCTGTTCACCTCATATTATCCAGGAAATAAAGAAGAGTAATAGGAAAGGGCCAGGGACAAGATCTGCCCTTCAAAGGCATGCCCTCAGTGACCCACTTCCTCCAACTAGTCTTCACATTCCACAGTTCTACCACCTCCCACTAGTCTATTCAGATTTTGAATCCGTCAATGCATTGGACCATTGATTAAGTTAGAGCCTTTGTGGTCTAAATATCTCCAGAAATGCCCCCACAGGCACATGCAGAAGTGTGCTTCACTAATCTCCTAGGCATTTCTTAATCCAATCAAGTGAACAGTCAATATTAACCATCATAAGGTATTTTAAACTGTTGGTCGTCCAAAAATCTGAACCACCTATCTACTAAGATATTGGAACAGAGCATAAGGAATTTGCATTGTTGGTGTTCTGGCTGGACTTGGTTTAGAAATCAAGATCAATGAGATTGATTTGGTCAGGAGTCCATGATTAACCCAAAAAAAAACAGTAGCAGCAGAGTGAATCTGATCTCTTGTTTAAGATCAATATAATGTCTCTTGGTCATCACTGCCCTAATGCAGACATATTTGTTTGTTTATTTATTTATTTGCTTATTGATTTATTGGCAGGGTCAGGGGAGATGCTGGGACTCAAACTAGGGCTTCATATATGCTAGGCAAGCTCTCTACCACTGAGCTGCATTCCCAGCCCTTTTAATTCAGGCCTTCTGTATATGAGGTATGATCCAAAAATAGAGTGAATATTTAAATTTTTTAAAATTTATTACAGTAAAAGACACATTGCTATTAATTCCCTTCAAAATATTCACCCTACCTTCAAACACATCCCATCATTCTGAAGCAGTTCTAGAAGTCTTCTTTTGTGCATGCCTTTCAGTTGATGTCCCAAATTCATTCAAACTGTTTGCTTTTCATGGTCATTTTGAGTTTAGGGAAGAGCCAGAAGTCACATGGTGCCACATCGGCAAATAAGGTAGATGAGGACACAGCATAATATTTATTTGACAGAAATTGCCACATCAGAAGTATTCTTCGTAATGTATGACTTAGGGCCACTGTAACACACACCTTTTCTTACCTTATAGCTCATACCCACCTGACTTTACTAAAAAGGTAAAACTTACCACATGCTCTTACTAAGGTTTAATATGCTCATTGCCACTTCCCATATTTAAGATACCTACCTTTCTGTTGGATGGCCCTTGGCAGCAACATTCACCATATGTTTTGACCACACCTCATATTTCACCTAGACTTCTGCTATTGCTTTCTCACTAAGGTCAAATCACTGGACACTAATAGTATTCATGTTGTTAGGAGCCGTCGAATCGTGTTCAACTCATAGCGACCCTCATAGGGTTTTCAACGGCTGACAGTTTCGGGATTGCCTTGGGAGTGGATTGCCAGGTCCTTCTCCCATTTTTGCGGTGCTGGGAATTGAACTCAGTACCTTAGAGACTGCAGCACAGTGCTCTACCAACTGAGCTAAATCCCAGCCCCAATAGTATTCATAGTTCCCTACATATGTCATCTCTGCTTTCTTTCCAACCCTATTGTTCCTTGCAATGTTTATGGCTGCCTTACTCTCCCCAAATAGGTTCAATATTTTTATATACTACTTGTATTTTCCCTTAATGTATTAGTTCAGCCCATTAAGTTCTTACACTCTGGCAGATGTAGATGCTCACCTAATCCTGGATTTCCTGTTGACCTTGCACATACCTTTATTTATAACAGTTAGTACACATAGTAACTGCTTAGTGTTTCTGCCTATGCTTTGAGATCAGGATCCATGTCTTTATATCTCTAATCCTTTCTCCTAGCTGAGTGCCTAACACATCATAATTTTTCAGTAAATATTTTTTGAGTGAATGGCTAAGAGATTTTTACATAGTATCAGCCTTACAAAGATCATGGATTTTCTGAAATAATTCTGATTTCAAATATTTTATCCTTTTCTCTTAGCTGTCAGCAACTTTGAAATTCAGCTGTCACTACACCCCAGATTTATCTCCTAAGTCTCTAAATGTCTTATGCATAGAAATAACAAAAATCCTTTCTACCAGGGACCTGGAAAGAAAACTATCTCTACCTTTAAGGAAGGTATGTAGGCTATTTAAAAAAACCTCAAAGAAACTCCTTTAGTAAAATTTAAAGCTGGGAGATGGGATAGAATGTTTCTGTGCTTGTTTCAAAGATTTAGTACCATAGTTTATTGACTGAATTGTTTAGACTAAGCATGTCCAGCCTACAGCCTGCAGGCCATGTGCAGCCCAAAAGAGCTAGTAATGAAGAATGACAAAATATTTTTACATCAGGTGTTTTTTTAGCATTTATTTCTTTGTGACCCCCTCCTTATTATGTATACACTAATTATATTCTATAATGTATGTACAAGCCAAGACAATCCCCTTACTCATTGAGGCCTAGGGAGGCCAAAAGGTTAGATACCTCTCGTCTAGAGCATATAGGAAATGTGTTCTTTTCTTCCTTTTCACATTTCTACACCTATCCAAAACTCAAAGTACTGGTAAAATATGGTTAGAAGTAGGAAATACAAAACAATTTCAAGTTCATTCTTTGGAGTAATAGGTCATAATGACCTTTAATGTATCTGGCAACATCTTAGAAAACACCATGTTTTGTATAAGGAGCGTATACCAGATTTCTGAATATCATTATGTTGAATAGTTATTTTTCAAAGGGATTACATACTTCACTGACTGCAAACAACATATTTTGATAACTGTCAACATAATCAACACATTTTTTTACTTACTGACTCCATAACAAATATTCCTAAATTGCTCTCTGTTTTTTGTTTTCATAATTATTCTTTCTTCTTCTTGTCTGTAGACCATTCATTAAGTAAATATTTAACGTGTGTCTACTGTGTCCTGGGCACTGTGCTAGGTGCTAGAGCCAGAAAAATAAACAAAATAGAGAAACGCCTTTCCTACATCAAACTTAAAAACTGATAGACTTCAGCAGTATTTCAGCTTCCCTCCATAACCTACTTTGTGGTGGAGAAAAATTGTTATAATAGAACCCACAGCATGAACTCAGAGCCTGTAAGGGATTTACTAGCTAAAAGAAATGAGATATATAGGTTGCAAAATGGGATTAGATGAAGTCTAATAACCGTGGGTATTCAGAGTGACCATTATAAGATGAAGTCCTAATACCTATTGTTAGAGTTCATCTAGTAATGGTTACTTGGAATTAATTCTATTTTTAGTTTGATGTTTGAATAATAAGTAGTGGAGAGAACCAGGGTTAACAGAAATATACTTCCCCTGTATCTGGAAGCAAACATCCAGATCCAGACTGTTATCAAGGGAAAATGCACTCAGTGTAATCAGAATATACAATATTAAAAAATAAATGCCAGGATCTGGAATTTTTTAATGTCTTCACTTTCCATTTTAATGCTGATAGCTAACTGAAATTAAAATACTGTCCATAGTACATAAAATATCTCAGAAAGGTGGATGTGTCATTTACTAATTTGAATACACAGATTTTTTTTTATTGGCTTTTTTCCTGGTTATGATGACCAAATTCAGCAAATGAAAATAAAGGATGAAGCCCAATTGTATTTGAATTTCAGATAAACAATGAATAGTTTTTTAAATGTATGTCTCAAGTACTGCACAGGGTATCTTTATAGTATACAATACCATGGGGCTGGGATTTAGCTCAGTTAGTAGAGCGCCACTCTGCAGTCTCTGAGGTCCCATTTTAGGTTCCCAGCCCTGCAAAAATGGGAGAAGGACATGACAAATCCACTCCCAAGGCAATCCAGAAACAATCAGCCATTGAAAACCCTATGAGGGTCACTGTGAGTCAGAAACAACTCAACAGCACCTAACAGCAGCAGCAAGATACAATACCATACAGTATTTGGAATGTATTTTTACTTTAAAGGCTATTTTGTTGTTTATTTAAATTTCTAATATAACTGGACATACTTTATCTGGTAACCCTATTCCTAGTACTATATAATTTTGAAGTTAGGTTTACCAAGTAAATGATGTGGGTAAATGAAGTGTTTAATCATTTTTCATGTTATAGTTGATAATTAATTTACATTTTTATGGAGTGAATGCTATTTGCCAAGTTGGGAAAACCTTCAAATACAAAGTTTAAAAAAACAATCTGGCTATCAATGCAGAAATCTTATGTAGCATTTGTGTATAAACTTTTAAGATGTTCTTGTCATATTTTATGATTTTGGCACAAAAAGTATTCTTTCTTTGGTTCAAATGAACATTTTTATGTACCTGCTTATCGTCACTTTACCAACTTACCTTTGTGGCTTTTATTAAAATATATCTTTCTAAATGCCCTCTTTTTCATGTTAACAAAGTGACTTTGGTTTTAACCTTTGAGAGACTAAGTTCTTAGTACATTGCTTCAAACAGTATTCTTCCTGATTCCCATGTTGCTCTGTAATTGTTTTTACACTTTTTGAGGTTCTTTTATTCATCCCTTCCTGCAATTAGCCATCTGTATTGATGAGATAATAAACTAAGCATGTCAATAATAAAGTGATTCATTAAATGCTAGATTTAATTAGAAAGACATTTAACATGCCAGAAGATGTTCTGCTTTTGTTTCATAATCCCCTGATAAAATACAATCTATTTTTATATTTTTATAAGTCAAACTAAATCAAGATTTGTTGCTCTAGCATATTTTGTAAAAGGCTAGTTGACCAAAGTTTTGTTTTCAATGTATTCCAAATACTAGAAAGAAAATTAATTTCCTTTTTAAAACACCTAACTGTATTCAGCATAAAAGTCAAGTCTAGGAATAGAGTATCTAGAAACAACGAGTGGCATGACTCTCATATCTGTAGAAAGAAACCTAAGTCACAAATGCATCCCAAAGTTTTAGGAGAGAGTTTTAATGTTTATGGTTTTATTAGAGAAACTGAGAGTGTTGTTGTTTTGTTAGGTGCCCAGTACTCCAACTCATAGCAACCCTCATAGGGTTTTCAATGGCTGATTGTTTTCAAGGTTGCTTTAGGAGTGGGTTGCTAAGTCCTTCTCCCATTTATACAGTGCTGGGGATCAAACCCAGGGCCTCACAGACCACAGAGCACAGGCGGAGGTGGGAGGATCGCAAGTTCAAGACCAGTGGTAGTCTGCGTAACTTAGCGAGACCCTGTCTCAAAAAGTTAAAAAATGGGCTTGGGGTGCAGCTCAGTGGTCCAGCACTTGCAAAGCATGCAAGTGCGAGGCCCTGGGCTCAACCCCTAGTACCAAAAAAAAAAAAAAAGAACAGCTCGTACAAACTGAATTATCTTCCTTTTGGACTATCAGCTTCTAGTGTGCTTTTTCTAGAAAAGGAATAAAAGGATTTTGTGTGGTCTCCCAGGAACCAGATTAATAGATAATGTGAATTAAGCAATGTCTGAATTACAAATACATTAAGAAAACACTGCACTCCAAAAATTTACTAAAATTATTTTTTTAAGAAAAGATCATACTATAAATAATTTGTATAATTTTTTCCTTTAACAGCATGTCCTGATTTGCATGATTTTTAAAGTTCATATAATTGTTGATTGTTGGATCATTTCTATTTTTGTTTCTATCACTAAGTTAATACCAATAAATACTGAATAACACCCCCCCCCCAGTCTTTCTTTTATAAGGTAGGTTTTTTTTGGGAATGGGATCAGCTTTTACTTATCAGTTAAACTTTAATTTTCAAATTACATTTCAAAGTATAAAGAATTTGCCAGTTTCCTAAATCTAAGACAAGAAAGGAATGAAATCAGGTAGGGAAGCCAGACAAACAAAACACAAACAAAACAAGTGATACAAATAGAGTTGTTCCTACTCTGGCATCTGTGCTGTCGTTTCTGACTTCTGAAATAAATAGCTGCATAATAGATTGACTATACTTTTCATCTGAGGTTCACTTTTTACAACTTTGATATATTTTTCTTTTAGTCTTAACAATTTTTTCAGAATTTTTTAGAATTGTTAATATGATTCAAAACCAGTAACAGAACTTGTGATGACCGGTCACATTAGCCTTAATTAGTGTCTCGCAGGGCTAGGATTTAGCTCAGTTGGTAGAGTAATGCTCTGCAGTCTCTAAGGTCCCAAGTTCAATTCCCAGCACTGCAAAAATGGGAGAAGAACATGGCAATCCACTCCTGAAGCAATCCCGAAACAATCAGCGATTGAAAACCCTGTAAGGGTCGCCATGAATCAGACACAACTATAGGGAACATAACAACAACAACAGTGTCTAGCAGATCTTGCTTCAATGGTTTTCCTGTTTATAGATTTGCTCAGGCAGCATGAGAAAAGCTCAGTATTGGTTAACTTCATAAATGTTAAAGGTGTCATTCTGACACTATATCAAACTCTTTGAATTCCCTACTTGGCTTCCTTTATAATACTGTAGGTTCTCTGGTGTCATTGGCTTCAACTAGTGCTTGGGTTATAGGAATAAAGTTTCAACTTTGATGTTTCAAAACTAGTAATAGTATACTTTGAGACCAACTTTTATCATTTGTAGAGCCTTTATCTAACGTAAAGTTGTGGTTTTCTGCATATAAAAAATGAGAAGTCACAAAATAAACTGGCTACAGCCCATAGAGAACTAATGAATGGCCAGGTATGGTGGCAGATGCCTGTAATCTCAGCGCTCAGGAAGCTCAGGCAGGGAGATTGTGAGTTCGAGGCCAGCCTAGGCTGCATAGTGAGACTGTCTGAAAAAGTGGGGAGGGGCTAAAGAATGATACTTCAGGTGTCTAACTATATTTGCCTTTTGGCTGTTTTTGTTTTTCAGATAAAGAAAAGTTATTTCTTCATTTAAGCCCTTACAGATAATCATTTTTTGCTTTTTCTTCGAGGAAAAAATGATAACTTTCCTATTGGTGATAGGAAAAAAATTATTTTTTACTGTTAACTTTTCCCTTTATTGTTATCATGCATCTTGCCTAAATATTGCCACATGTAACATCTCACCCTAAATTCTCAAATTCTTTAATCTTCATGGTCCTGTCAGAATTGTGTCTGGTTGTGTGAGCTTATTCATAATCTCTCCACTAAAAGATACCGGTGCTCTTTTTTTAAAGCTCTTGCATATCAAAGCCTGTAGTCAAATCTCTTATGTCATTCTGCTTCCTTTTGCTTGAATATTCTTTAATAGAAAACTTTTGCAAAGCAAGTTGACCTGAACTACTATTTGTTCCAAATAAAGACAGTTATTTGGTGTTTAGGTAACATCCTTTGACTTATACTAAGGCAATAAACACCATAGAATTCTATTTAGTTTTTAAAGCATTGTGCTGACAGCATAGAGTATTGTTCTTTGCTAAACATTCACTCTATCCAATGTCTTGTAGTATATGAGTATCTAGGATGTACTTATTTTGTTTAGAAATTGGTGTTCCCTGATTTATTATTTTTTTATCTCTCTACAATGAGTTCTTTACACTGCTCAGCCTGCTTGCATTTAATGGCTCTCCTCCCTCCTACAATCCACTGTAGTTCTGCAGCCTTAATAGATTTCATCTCGTATTCTGTCTTCCAAATGACTAAGACATTTTTAAATGCAATTTAAAAAAATATTATTGAGCTGTGTGTATAGACTGCTTGCCCAGATTTATGAATCTTATCATTATCAAGCTAGTGACCAGGAATTTTCAGCTTTATATTAAATCTCAGAATGATAGCCAAAGTGGGTACATTGTAAAAAGTATTGTCATTACAAAGAGCACATCAGATCTTAAGTTCCTTTGGAAAATATTTTTAGTTTCAATCTGGGAAGGGGAGATTATTTGTCCATTTGCCTTTATTTTTTATTTATGAAACTACTGTACATTATTTTCTGTACTGATGTATTAAAAACTAATAAATTCATTATATTGATGAAGGTGATTTAATGACAAGAGTTCCATAGTATCAACGCTCATAATATATTGTAAACAATAATAGAGGTGTATATATTTTTAAGAAAAATATTTTGTCTTTGTAATATATAAATACCATTATTCATATTTAAATTCTTCACAGCTTAACATTTACATTGTATGATAAATTTGTTTCAATTAAAAATATGGATACATTTGGTTATAAAAGTTGATAAATAATACTGCCTAAGTTCATAGTGACTTGGCCTTTAAAATGTCCATAAAAAATAACGAAAATGGAATGGAGCAATAATAAATTATCCTATGTTGTACTTAAATTACAACATTCCTACCACTAAAAAGGAAGAGGGAAGCCAAGAGTTCTCCATTATACCTCAAATGTGCACATATTTGCTCAAGATGAATATTATGATTTGAAGCCTGGATTCTAGAGTCAGACTTTATGAATTCCAGACCTCGCAACTTCTTACTAGCTGTGTAACCTTGTCAAAAGGTCTGAAACAGCAAGCTGGATGTGTTGTTGCTGGGTATTGGAGACCTGTACTTGTAAGGCACAGCCTTTGCATAAAAAGTAGACGGCTGATTTTTTTCTGTTTTGGAAATTGTGGAGGTCAGGGATTGATAGATTCTCAGAAGCAAGGGTGTGTAGAGATTGATGTACCTTTCACTATAATCACTGAATGGGGCTGTTACCAAAAGACCTACTTCCAAAAATGTGGAAATAGAACTGAGTTGTCACTGACCCATTGGGATGAGTTTAAAACTGTTTATGATTTTTACAACTTAATAGTAATGAAATTGCCTTCCTCGTTGGACATTTCTGATAATTATAACAGAAAATATCTGTAAACATCACAGCATAATGCCATCCTCTTCATCAGTATGTTCTTGAAGAGAGTAAAGTCCTTCGACTGTGACAGCCCCAGTTTTTAGTGCCATAGATCAGCACACTGAATGGTGTGGCCCTCCTGTTGTACATGCCATTTATTTGGATTTGTGCACATACATAGCTGTGCAACATCAGCATTTTGTGCATTGTTTACCCCACTTTTAAACAGTTATCATTGGCTTTCCAGACAATGGGCTTTTAGTAGGTTTGGTTTTCTTTTTAAGCTTTTATAACCATCACAGGTCTGCTTGTGATGTTGATAAAAGCTGTGAACACATTTCCCTGAGAAATGTATTCGCACATTTTTCATACAATTTTTTGGGTTCTCAGACTCCATGACGGTTCTGTCTGTGTTCCTCAGGACTACCTCTGTTCAAAAAGAGATTCTCTGTCAGAATCTTCACCCCTGGAAACATGGACATAATTTTCAGTTGCAGGATGTTCAGCAATACCAATAAAAATAGACATTTATGACAGAAAACATAAGTGTGTCTTGGAGTTTGAGGGCAGTGGATTGGACTGGCAGGTACCAGGTCCAGGAAGCCACAGTGACCCTTTCTAGGCAACAGTGTAGGCCAAGGCAGTGGGTTTTGGCCCACTCAGGGATCCTGCTGTCTGGGCTCTACCCACAAAATTGGATTAACTAGATCTGGCACTGGGTGATTCTGGTCCTAACCACTCTGAAAAAAGGTGAATTACTTCTTAAAATCCAAACATCATTATGACACATCAGGCTCTCCCTGGCTTAATTACTTGCCTTCCCAGTCAATTTTATTTTTGACATCCTTTCTCTTGGAACTAACACATCACATGAAACAGTTTAAGAGTGTCTCAGAAACCTGTGGTGTCGGGTCTCTAGGCCAATGGTTCTTTATCCACATCAGACTCACCTGATGCACTTGTTAAAATGCAGATTTCTGGGCCTCCCTCATAGTTTCTGATGTAATAGTCCTGGACTGGAGACCAATAATTTGCATTTCTAATGCATTCCCAGGTGATGCTGCTGCTGCTGGTGTGGAGACCATACATTAAGAACTACCACTAGAGGTCCTGATACATCCTCCACCCTGAAGACCCACTTATCAATGATACAAACACTAGATTGATTATTTATACCAGCTATTCAATTCAGTGGCCTGCAGCAGTAGCCCTGTGGCATCCGATCCCGTCAGATCTCGGAAGCTAAGCAGGGTCGGGCCTGGTTAGTACCTGGATGGGAGACCGCTTGGGAACACCAGAAGCTGTAGACTTGGGAGAAGGACCTGGCAACCCCCTCCCAAAAATCAATCTGCCATTGAAAACCCTATGAACAGCAGAGAAGCACTGACAATAGTGTTTCCCCTGTTGTACATAGGGTCACTGAGTTGGACACCCACTCAATGGCACCTAACAACAACAACGTAGTTATTTTAAATAATTTTATGGAAAGTAATGGTATAGAAAGCTTTAACACAAAACTTTATTTTTGGATTTTTAACTTAAAAGTGTATGTTGGAATACATATGAAGAAAACTCATGGTAGTTATTTCTGGCTGGGCATGGTGGCACATATCTGTAATCCCAACAACTCAGAGGTGGAGGCAGGAGGATCACAGGTTTGAGGCCAGAGGCAGCCTGTGTAACTTAGCAAGATCTTGTCTCAATTTAAAAAATAAAAAAAGGGGCTGAGGTGTAGCCCAGTGGCAGAGCACTTACAAAGTATGTGCAAGGACCTGTATTCAGTCCCCAGTACCATCAAAAAAAAAAAAAAAAGTTATTTCTGAATGGTGGGATTCTGAGTGGTTTTTTCCTTTACTTTGTTTAAAAGTTGTACAGTGAACAATGTGTTCATTTTTGTGTTCAGAAAACTTTGTTTTAAAAAATCTATGAGGCAGGTGCCTTATTAGTGCAGTAGGTAGGGGGTCAGTCTCATTAAAATCTATAGGACAGGGCTGGGGATACAGGTCAGTGGTAGAGTACCTGCCTGATATGCCCAAGGTCTTTGGTTCAATCCCCAGCACACACAAAAAAAGAAAAAGTATAAGATTTAGTCAAAATAGTGATAGTCTGTTTTTTGTTTGTTTGGGTTTTGTTTTTGTTATTGTTTTTGGGTTGGGGGTGGTTGTTGTTGTGGTGGTTGTTGTTGTTGTTTATGGTACTAGGGGTTGAACCCAGGGCCTCGGGCTTGCATGCTTTGCAAATGCTGTACCACTGAGCCTCCCCCACTCAGCCCATTTTTTTACTTTTTGAGACACAGTCTTGCTAAATTACGCAGACTGCCTCTGGTCTCAGACTTGGAGATTCTCCTGCCTCTGCCTCTCGAGTCACTGGAATTACAGGCGTGCGCCACCATGCTGGGCAATAGTGATAGTTTTAATCAAGGTATTATATCAGTCAACCAAAAAGAACAGAAGACCGTTGAGAACTGTTCTTTTTATTTTTAATAAGAGAAGGTTAATGTCCCAGAACAGGACTTTACTGGGTACTTCTCTGCCGAAAAAGAAAATAATAATAAGGCCCATATTTGGAGAGTACGATAGTATGCTATATTTGTTGGGTTTTGGCCGTGGTTTCTGGCTCATAATTCTCTCCCCAAGGCAGACCATAGAAACTAGAATTTCTTTTCCCTAAGGTGCATCATAAAAACTGTAATTTTCTCCCACTTCTTTGTCTTGGAGCTAGCCAGAGAGAAATTCTCTTATCTACCTTTGTCTAATAGGTCACAAGACCCTCGTCATTCCAGAGGAGTGCTTACCCATAACCTGGAGGAAGGAATGGTCCAGATAGCCCAAGAATGCAGGCCTTACTGGGTCTCCTCCACATAGTCTTTTAACATTAGATCATACCCTTTTTGTCCAATTGCATTTTGACACAGTTGTCCATGCTTTGATTACGCTTAAGTTATGAAACATCTGTAAGAACCCAAAAGGACAGAGTTCAGGGAGCTTCGGGAGAGATGAGCAAGTGGAAGTTTCTGGAGAGTGGTACACCCAGAGGGGGCATAGAAGCTTTGCACCTCTTCCTGCATACCTTGCCCAATGCATCTCTTCTGTATCTTTCATAATATCTTTGTAATAAACCAGTAAACATATTTCTCTTAGCTCTGTGAGCCTCCCAAGCAGATTAATAGAACTCTGGAGGGGGCTACAGGAGCCATAATTTATAGCCAGACAATCAAAAGCCCAAGTTAAACAAGCTGGGGTTTGCAACTGGCATCTGAAGTGAGGGGAAGGATAGTCTTGGGGACAGAGCCCTTAACCTGCATGATACAATGCTATCTATAGGTATATAATATTAGAATTGACTTGGATTAGAAGACAGCCAGCTGATGTCCACTGCAGAATTGATTGCTTACTTGCTTGTGTCAGAAATCTGTTGATTGTGGTGTAGATTGTGGTGTAGAGAGTAGATTCACAAAGAGGGAGGCTGCAAAAAGAAACTACTGGAGGTAGATATTTTGCTGGCTCTGCTAACATTTAAGAAATAAGGACAAATAAAGGGCCTCATGCATGCATGCTGGGCAAGCACTTTACCACTAAGCTACAAACCCAGCCCATTAATGTCTCTTGATGCTGATCTCATCTTTATCAGTTTAGCAGTTAAACATTTCATTAACATGCTTTAACTTTAGGATCTTATTGAAAATAAGCACATTCTGTTTAAAAGGTCTTATTATTTAAATGCTTGCAGTATTATAGAATCAGAGTTGAGAATAATAAGATGCCAGGGAATAAAGAGTGAAGAGAAAAAGGACAATGAATAATATATTTAATAATCACTAATAGCCAGGTGCATTGGCACACGCCGTAATCCCAGCAATTTGGGAGGCAGAGGCAGGAGGATCGCAAGTTCAAGACCAGAGGCAGTCTGCATAATTTAATGAGACCTTGTCTCAAAAATTAAAAAATGGGCTAAGGATGCAGCTCAATGATATAGCACTTATAAAGCACACAAGTTTGAGGCCCTGGGTTCAACCCCCAATACCACCGGAAAAAAAAAAATCACTAATATTCAGTTAGCTTTTCCTGGCAATTTTTTCTCTTTCTCCCTCTTGTCTGTTCTCAAAGTCCCTTTCATTGTTTATTGCCCTTTTGTAGTTTTTCAATTTTTCAGGCTTTTTTTTTTTTTTTTTTTGAGATAGTCCCCCGCTTTGCAGCAAGTCTTCCTTTAAATTCTCAATCTTCCTACCTCAACACTCAAGCGCTGAGGTTATAGGCATGTGCTACCATGCCCAGGGTTTTGTTGTTGTTGTTTTTGTTGTTGTTGTTGTTAATGTCTCTCATTGCTAGAGAATGAAAGGACTGGAAGAGGCTCAGGAAGCTTGGGGCATCAGACTTGATAGGTATAGAAGGAAACAAAGTTTCCTCTACCATTGACATTTCTTCATTCCACAAAGTGTATCTCAGCCTGCTGCTTTCTCAAAGTAGCAGTGTTAGCAACTTGCCCCAGGGAGACCTTCCCCAAGATTTCCCAGGATGTTCCCACAGATGATTGAAATTCTCAAGCAACAGGCACACATCCTTTTCTTTCATAAGGCCACCTAAGCACTTTTTTGTCAACTCTGGGCCATTGTAAGACATCAAATGAGTCTGAATGGTTTTGAGTGATTTTTCTAAAAAGTCAGATGTACTTCATAACAATTTGCTGTGAAGGTTAATTTAATTTTCTTATAAATCAAATCCATTAAGGAAGATGCCTCTCATTAAGACACAGATATTTCATCTAATGACCAGAGAAAATGACTAGGTTTAAGAGCATAAAAATATAAAGGAAGGAATATTGACCTTCAAGGAAGAAAACTCACTTTTGATTTGGGATATACATACATACATACATACATACATACATACATACATATATATATATATATATATATACACACACACATATATATGGCCTGTGCACACATATAGCTTAACAGCTGAGTATTTTGGAATTTGTTTTTGAATGCAAAGGCCAAAGTGGCCTAATTAATATTTTTAAAAGCTAACTTGATTTGAACAAGAATTACTATCAGGTATGTAATTTTCCTCAGGAGCTTGGAATAACTCATTAGTATTGTTCTTTTTTTTTTTTTTAATGATCTACAATGTGTTGTTTCCCAAAACAATCTGCCATTGAAAACCCTATGAATAGCAGAGAAGCACTGATAGTGCTGGGCATGGCACACTGTTGGGAAGTGTTTTCGTTCTGTTGTACATAGAGTCACTGTGAGTCAGACCTCACTCAGTGGCACCTAACTACAACAACAACAACAACATGTTGCCATTTTCTTTCTTTCTTTTTTTTTTTTTTTTAACTGGAGTCTGGCTGTATTGCCCAGGCTGACTTTGAGCCTGTGAGCTCAAGTTATCCTCCTGCTTCAGCCTCCTGAAGAGCTGGGACAACAGGCATATATCACCTTGCCTGGCTCCAGTGTATTGCATTTTTGTCATTTCCTGTTCTTAGATAGGACTTTATCCCACATAGGATCATTTAGCAAACACTAGAAGTTTGGAATGATTTCATAACAGAAGTACAAAAAAAGAAAAAAAAGAAAAAAATTGTTCCTACACCAGGTTTGTTTTGTTTTGTTTTGTTTTGTTATGCATATCCAAAATTAAAGTCCAAAGTAGGCAGGTTTGGGTTTTTGTTTTTAAGAATCATGATAAATACCTTCAGATCAAAGTAAAACATAACCAAAATCACTGGCAGCCTGCGATGTTTCATCAGTATAGAGACTCTCTCCTTCAGTTGCTTATTTTTATTTACTCTTAGTTTTGTAAAGGTATTTACTGCATATTTGTTTTATATAGCTTATCTAACTATTTGATTGGATTTCACTGATTGCCACTAATAACTTCAACTACTCTCTTGGGCCTCTTAATCCAGGTTTCTGAAGAAGTTTCTTCACTTTTAAGACTTTGCATCTCTTTGATATCCATGAGTCAATACTCCAGATCTTACAGACTGGGAATCATCATGAATGAGACTATCATATCTTTCTCTATTTAGTATTTTCATCTCACTGAATGACAATTATATGTCTGGATGACAGGGAGTAAATTATTCCAATACACTTAGTTATAAAGCATGTTTTGGTAAACCAAGTCCTATTTCCTCGTTGTTTTGCAAAATGGGACTGTTATGGCACCAGGGAGAGAAAGAGCCTTTTCGTTGACTTGGTTATAGCTTGATGTAGCAACAGTTAAGATAGCCAGTTATTTAGAATACTGAGCAGTGGCATGTGCAACAAGGCTTGTTGTAACACTTCCCTAAGGAGGATATTTCAGTAGAATGAAGTTTTCTTATCTCTAGTGTGAGGTTTTGATTCTAGGGTCTTCCTAACTGTAAGCTGTGATACAGTGAACCAGAAGCAGTTATCTAATACTTGGGATACCCTTATTGCTTAATCCCTTCTCTCAGAATCAAAGGCTATCAAAGTCTAGAAGCTAAGTTGTATTATCAGAAGTGGCCAGTAGATGCCGTCACTTGTCCCAGTATATTTTACCCTAAAAGCACTTGGTCATATACAAGTACTTCTGCTCTAATACTGTATGTGCATTCCTTAAAAAAAAAAAAAAAAGAAAAAGAAAAGAAAAGAAAGAAAGAAAGAAAAGAAAAAAAACTTTACATTCTGAGCCGGGCACGGTGGCGCACGTCTATAATCCCAGCAGCTCTTGAGGCGGAGGCAGAAGGATTGCAAGTTCGAGACCAGAGGCACTCTGCATAACTTAGTGAGACCCTGTCTCAAAAAGTAAAAAAATGGACTGGGGTTGCAGCTCAGTGGTCAAGCACCTGCGGAGCATGCAAGCGCAAAGCCCTAGGTTCAACCCCCAGTACCAAAGGAAAAAAAAAAAAAAACTCTACATTCTACAAAATCACAATAAAAATAACAGATCTTGTTAAGGGAAATAGGACTAAGGATAGAGCACTCAAAACCAATGGAATTTAGTAACCACAGCAATCCTAATAAAAACAGTAGCATGGTTAAATCTGTACTGCATTTGTGTTTGGAATCTTAGTCCAGTTGATCTTTTGAATCCTTGAATTTTTTGGATTCATACTTCCTTCTTTGAAATATATATCTCTGGGGGGCATTTGCTTTTAACAAAGATCAGTGTCATCAAAATTAGATCTGATCCAGAATATATAGATCTCCATCAGGCAGATGTTTTTTACCCACAGAAGGAAATGACTGTGGTCTCTATACCTGCATTCTCATCTTCCTTAAATAGCTTAACCATGGAAAGGGGTTGTTGTTGTTGTCAGGTGCCATTGAGTCAGGTCCAACTCATAGCAACCCTATGCACAAGAAAATGAAACACTCCCCGACACTGTGCCATGCCCAGCACCATGCTCAGGGCTTCTCTGCTATTCGTAGTGTTTTCAATGGCTAAATGTGTCCAGATTGCTTCAGGAGTGGATTGCCAGATCCTTCTCCCATTTTTTTCAGTGCTGGAGCTCAAACTCATGGCCTCAGAGAGTGCAGAGTAGCACTCATCTTTCATCTTTGAAACCAACTTGATTTTCTGATATGGTCAGATGTTTGTAGAAGATAATGTTATTGTGGAGGTAGGATTTACAATAAGAAATTTGTAGAAGATTATATATCATGAATATAGAATTTATGGTGCTACACTTCACTAAAGACATAATAGTTGTCAATAGATGAATAATTGAAGAAATATATTTTTTAAATATTCTGAACATGACTGCAGTGTTTGATAGAAGCTTGAAAAGACTACCTCATAACTATATCTTTAGAAAAGCAGCCCAAATCCTGGTAGGTCCAATAACTTGAAGAAAAAGAGGTTGTTAAATCCCTTAAGGGGCTGGGATTTGGCTCAGTTGGTAGAGCACTGCGCTGCAGTCGCTGAGGTCCGGAGTTCAATTCCCAGCACCACAAAAATGGGAGAAGGGCCTGGCAACCCACTCCCAAGGCAACCCGAAACAGTCAGCCATTGAAAACCCTATGAGGGTCGCTATGAGTCGGATACCGACTCGAAGGCACCTAACAACAACAACAAATCCCTTAAAGGAGAAATCCCCAACCTTTTTGGCACTAGGGACCTATTTCGTGGGAGACAATTTTTCCACAGATGGAGAGGCATGGAGTGCTGATCTATCAGGAGGTGGAGTTTACGCGGTAATGGGAGTGATGGGGAGCAGCTGTAAATACAGACATACATACAAATGATACTGTTCCATGCAGGTGGTTGGGGACCCCTACCTT
Organism: Pedetes capensis; assembly: GCA_007922755.1. Classification (NCBI taxonomy): domain Eukaryota; kingdom Metazoa; phylum Chordata; class Mammalia; order Rodentia; family Pedetidae; genus Pedetes; species Pedetes capensis. The sequence goes on along the minus strand of VMDO01004339.1, from coordinate 108,842 downwards.
AAGGTGAGGCCACAGCACCTGCCCAGCAAGCTGGTGAGTGACAGTAACTGAAGAAATGACTCTCATGATTTGGTATCTAGCTTGTTGAACCTGTGCCTACCTTGTTCTTTGCTCTCCTTTGGTGCTTCTGTCCTCCTAAGTTGTGTTAGATGTGTCAGTGAACAGGACTAGCCTCCCATGTAGAAAGCATTCCTGGAGGGTAGTCCAGCCCTACTTTGCCTCTTTTGCTCTTTAGTATCTAGCATGGCCTTTTCCTGAAAATAGTATGAGGGAGAATTTCTTTCTAGGGGAACAAATTCATAGAATTCTGGTCATACAATGAATACTATCTGCTAAGACTTTGCCTAACTTTCAGAAAGGTTCTATTTCATAACACCAAGACTAAGAGACAATTTTTTAGTGCTCAAATCCTTTGAAGCTTTGCTATTACAAAGCTGCTTTATTGCTGAAAAAGAAAACTGTTATAGAGAGATCTTTTAGTATCTGGACAATGAAAATCCCTAGGGTAGAATCTCATCTGACTTAACTAATGCTAGATAGCCCCATAAATGCTATCATAGTCAAGCTCCACAGTTAATAAATAGCAGGCTGTCTTCTAAAGGACTTGGACTAAATTAGTAATTGCTGACCTTAACATCTCAACAACAGATCAAAAAAGAATAGGCTCAAATCTTATTAATTTTAGAATTTGGTGTGGTATTTGCTGTTTAAGATGGCCAAATTTATTTGTCAAAAGAGCAGAGTGTATATTCTTTGACCTTTTCTAAATGAGAAATCTGTTCTACATAGATTTTGATTTGAAAGCATTACTTGACTTTAAACTAATAATTTATTTAGGGTATAGACCAGAGAAATGCATTTATAGACTTGTCAACAAAAGAGAATATTTTCTACTCTGTTGTTGTTGTTGTTGTTGTTGTTGTTAGGTGCCCTTGAGTTGGTATCCGACTCATAGCGACCCTACGTAAAACAGGGGAAACACTATTGTCAGTGCTTCTCCACTATTCATAGGGTTTTCAATGGTGGATTGATTTTTTGGGAGTGGATTCCTAGGTCCTTCTCCCATTCTACCCAGTAGAAAGACAAAAACTAAATTCTCAAGGAGCTAATTAATACAATATGTATTTGTAAATGTGTGTGTGTGTGTGTGTGTGTCTTGTTTGAGAAAAATTGAGAAAGTCAAATGTTCTAAAAGAATTTAAATCAGTAGTTATGTTTGAAAGTCTATTGTTGATTATTGTGTTTTCTCTTTCCCTTAAAAAAAAAATTCTTTACCTGTTCTATAAGAACAACTCACTGTACCAAAACATTGTTCATATTAATGAATTAAGACATCAAGCACTAAAATAAAAATATGGCATAGCCATTTAATTTTGCAAATAGTGATATATTAGTCCCAGAACTCAGAAATTTATGATTCTATCAAAGCCACTGATTATACTTAATAGCAAGCATCAGAAAGGTAATTTACAATCTTCTAGCTACTACCCATTTCATTACAGTATTGACTAGACTACTAATTCTGGAGTAATTCCCTGTCAAATCAATTAAGTTATGTAAACCTCACCTCTGTGGATGCAAATTTCTACCAGCCTCCACTTATTTAGAAAACCAATTAGATCTTCATGAGTCAGAATTTACCTTTCCTTCCTTTCTGTCTTCCCCCGCTATAGAACTAAATAAATAGAAGCAATCCTCACTTTGTTTTCCCATTCTTGACCAAGAACCTTTTGTTTGTCAATGTCTTTTGTTATGTTGTCCAGCATTGTTAGCAATAAGTTTGTCTAATTAATTAAATTTGCTGTTAACTAAGGTTAAGATTTTAATGCCTTTTTTATTTCCAGCTTTACCACTGAAAAATCAAATTCTGTATTCTACTTGTAAAAGGAAGGTAAAGTTGAGGACTTAGTTCCCATTAGCCTCCATTACTTCTTAGAATGAAATGTATATCCAGCTTTGGGTTCCATAGAACCCTAGCAGATCTAGTCCTGTCCCTGTCAAAGTAAGAACCCATGGTATTCTTAATTTAAATACTCCAAAGTACCTTTAAAAGTGTAAAGTAGGGGGGCTGTGGATATATCTCAGTTGATAGAGCACTTGCATAGTATGTGTGGGGCACTGAGTTCAATTTGCAGGGCCACAAAATAAACAAATAAACAAAAGTATCAAGTAGGATTGGTAGAATAAATGAAATACCTTTGATGTGAAAGAATAATCATGTAGCGTAGAGTATTGTCTTTCATCCTTTTAGAGTGTAAATCTTGCATTGACAATAAGCATTAGAGTTAGAGAAATTATTTCTAGGGAACTGAATACACTTAGCTGTCTATGTTTTAAAACATAGTTTTTAACAGAAATACTGTGTGATTTAAATCTGCAAATCAAACGCTTATCATATTAATAAGGAAGGATTTGTTTTTATACATTTACTTTCTCTTCCTAGGATTTATTTCCCTCTAAAATGTCGTGGGTTTGTAACATTTCATATAAACCTGCTGCTTCCACTTTATTGTTACTCTTGCATTATTAAAGTAAACAAGAGTAATTCTTCCTTGTGGAATGCATTAAGGTCAAAAGGTATCATGCATAAACCAGAAATATACATAATCTATAGCCAAGACATGAAACAATTATACCATTTAGTTTCCCACATTTTTACCAAAGTTGTCTGACAAAGGAAACTTAATCACAGCATTTTTACCTTTAGCTAGTTTTGAAACTAAGAAATGCTGTACTGCAGTAGGCAGCAGCAAAACTTTGAGATTGGAGATTCATCATGGCTTTGTTAATGTAATATGGGAAAGGATCTTGATCAGTGTAGTTTGACTAGCCAGGCAGTCTATTCATAATGTGGATGGAAATCAAGCCATTTCTCCAAAGACACCCACCTCTAGTCTGCTAAATGGTTTGTTCCTGAGTCCATTTTTTTCTTCCTAATATCATCTGAACATGCCACCAGTTTTCTAGACAAAAAGAACTTATCTTCAAATGACCAACTTCCCAGCTCATCCTGGAAGAATTTGATAGATGGACATTGCTTTGGGAGTGTATAAGAAAGAATTGCATGGTACTTCTAGAAAGGTTGGACATGTTAACAATTTTAATGTTATGATAGGATAGTTATCTCCCAGCCTCTCCCTGACTCACCTTTGCTATTGCTAATGCTTACATATAAACAAAACAAACCTGCTTCACTAGAGGTTATCAGATGACAAAAGATGGTAAAGAGCTCACACAAAACAGAGTTTTCTTTCTTTTCATTTCTCTCTTCCGTCCCGCTCTCTCTCGCTCTCTCTTGCTCTCGCTCTCTCTCGCTCTCTCTCTCTCTCCTCTCATTTTTCTTTTTTAAGACAACACCTCATGATGTAGCCTAGGGTGGGCTCAAACTCAATCCTCCTGCCTCAGCCTCCTGAGTGATGGGATTATGAGTAAGCACCACTATGCCTGGCGACAAAGTTTTCTTTATAGAATGAAAATGTAAAAAGGAAAAAGGAAAAGTTTTGGGGAGAAAGAGAGTTGTCTTTCCTGCTTCCACATGGAAAAACATATTGCCTTTCCTGAGTAAATCTTTACCCTAGACAGATACAGTAATCTGGCCTTCTTAGAGACTCCAAAATATATATCTCCATACATTAAGGACCTTATTTATAGTTAGCTATAGAGCTAAGCAGGGTCAAACCTGGTTAGTACTTGCATGGGAGACCACCTGGGAACACCAGGTGCTATAGGCTTGGGAGAAGGACCTGGCAACCCACACCCCAAAAAAAAAAAACCAGCCATTGAAAACCCTATGAATAGCAGAGAAGCAATGACGATAAATAGTGTTTGATCTGTTGTACATAGGATCACTATGAGTTGGACACCGACTCAACGGCACCTAACAACAACAACAGAAAATTATAGCAATTTTAATAGTAAATTCCTATGTTTATATAAAGGGAATGTGTTACTTGCAAAAACAATAGTCCAAAGATTTAACTTCAGTGGTAGTGATTTCATGGATTGTGTTAACCACATTTTAAAAAATACCTTTACCAAGGGGTTTTGTGTATTCTTTCCGTATTATACCTAGATTATTCCATCATTCAGCTATCCCTTTCTACTCTACCCAAAACATGAGATGACTTAAACCCTACTCCAGAATGATGGTTATTTCAGTAAGTTATTTAGTAACTTAACATCTGAATGTAAGGATCTTTATGGTTTAGCTGTTAAGTGTCCCCCACAAGGCTCATGTGTTAAAGGCTTGGTTCCCAATGCAAGCAGTGATCTGCAGTGGGGCTTTGGAGAAGTAACTGGATCATGACTGCTCTCACTTCATCATGCATAATCCATTTATGGATTCATAATTTGATGGCACTGTTGAGAGGTAGTGGAAATTAGGAAATGAGTCCTAGGTGGAGGGAGTAGGGTACTGGGGGCATGTCCTGGAAAGATATACCTTGTTTCTGGTTCCTACTTGTCTCTATTTTTCCTTCCCAGCCACTCTGAGGTGAGCAACTTTGCCCCACCATGCCCTTTCTGCCATGATGGGATGTCTTATTACAGGCCCACAGCTATGAGGCCACATAACCCTGGATGGAAACCTCTAAAACCATAAGCCAAAATAAATCTTTCCTCCTTTAAGTTATTTCTCTCAGTATTTGTCACAGCAACAAAGAGACTAACACAAGGATACTGTTGACTTACATATCATAAATTTAAATGGTACCCCAAGTGATAGAAAAAAATAATAAACAGGATTTGTGGCTTTTACCTTTTTTTTGTGTCCCAAGAATCCTTTAAGAATCTGTTAAATCAGAAAACCTTCTTCCCAGAAAATTCCGCATATATATATAATGGTGAGGAACTCCACAAACCCCACAGTGCATGAATCACCCAAGTGCCCATTGACCCTAGGTTAAGAATTTCTGTACTAGTTAGATCTTCCCTGTCTATTAGGATAGTCAATAGCCTTGTATGGCAATTTAATTAAAATTAAATAAATTTGCGATTCAATTCCCTACTTTCTTTATCCACATTTTAAATGCTTAGTAGCCACATGTTGCTAATGGCTACCGTTATTGAACAAAGCAGATATACAATATTTTCTGCATAACAGAAGATGCTTTTGGACAACAGTAGGTTAGTTCTAAAATATTCTGTTCAAGAGTCTTGTCATTATGTGTATATATGTATGTACACACATATATATGATGTGCTTTTGTGGAGCGGCATAATTTGAAAACCCAGAACATATATGTTGTAAGTAAGGCAGTCCTTTGGGAGCATTGAATACAAAAATGTTACTAAAGCACAAATGTATGACTATAAGTAAAGCATGTAGGCAACCTCGGGTAGGCCTTCAGGACTATTTCATAATCATTTGATTTTTATCTTGTATCTCAATTAAATTCCCCATAGCAGTAATTCTAAATTTTTTCCATGTTCATTGAAGTCCTTGTATTTCATGTAAGTAGAATTTATCTCATGGGCACAGAAAACTGAGGCTATCAATATAAATTGTTTCAATTTTCCTTGTCTCTGTATCAAAAATATTGTGTTTTCCCCTTTGTCTCTTATAATGTGCTATGCTGTTGTTGTTGGTGGTGGTGGTGGTGGTGGTGCCATTGAGTCAAGTCTAATAGCAACCCTATGTACAACAGAATAAAATACTCCCCAATACTGTACCATGCCCAGCACTACTGCCAGTGCTTTTCTGCTATTCATAGGGTTTTCAATGGCAGATTGTTTTGGGAGTGGATTGCCAGGTCCTTCTCCCTAGCATACAGCACCTGGTATTCCCAGGCAGCCTCCTATCCAAGGACTAACCAAGCCAACCCTGCTTAGCTTTTGAGATCAGGCGAGATTAGATGCAAAATGATCAAGAGGATGTATAAGCTTTTGAATTTCAACAATATAACCAAGACTTAAAATAAATAGTTGGAAAGTGAGCTTTTCTGGAAGCCCAGACTCCACTATAACATGATTTGGTTCTTCAGATCTATGATGGGCCTTGGAATTTGTATTTTTAACTAATCCATAGGAATTTCTAATACACATTAGTGCAAATGGCCCCCATCTCTCCCCATCCTCAAACATATAGCCACGTTCATTATCAGCAGTAATAATAGACACTAAACTTGTATTCCAGCTGGGGGTTAGCTCAATTGTTAGAATGCTTCTCTGCACTCTCTGAGGCTCTGGGTTCCATCCTCAGCACTGCAAAAATGAGAGAAGGATGTGGCAATCTGTTCCCAAAGCAATCCAGAAATAATCAGCCATTGAAAACCCTAAGAATGGCAGCGATGCACTGACATAGTGCCAGGTAGAGCGCAGTGTGAGGTAGTGTTTCACTCTGTTGTATGTAGAGTCACTATGACTTAGACCCAACTCCATGGTACCTAACAATAACAACAAGCTTATATTCAGCATGTGTGTCTAGCATCCATGTGCTTTACATTAATTTCTTCATTTAACCCTGTGACACTCAAAAAGAGAAATACCATATGTAGTCACTTACATGTGGGAGCTAAATCTAACTTAAAGAGAGAAAAAAATTATACATATTTAGGTATATAAAAATGAACAATCATACCTATCTAAGAATGGGAAGTACAAACAAATCAGAAAGAAGCAGGGAGTGGACCAGCGGGTGGGAGTGGAGGTTGGGGATGGGAGGAAAGGGAAGAGAAATAATGTAGAGGGGTAAAGAGGGAGAGAAATATCTCAAAATATAAGATATAACTATATAAATGCATGAAAAAAATGGAAGGGAAGAAAATCAATGGGAATATAACATAATTGCATATGATTTTCATTACATATTAATTTAAATGCTTTTTTTCTTCTTTGTACTGTTCTATAAAATGTATAAGATGATGAATATGTAAGCAAAAGTGATTTAATAGTCGCATAATGGACATAGCAAATGAATTATTACTCTGTACCCCACCATTTATAAATAAAATTGAAAGAGAACCCTTATGACAACTCCTTTAAGGGAGGATTATGATTAACTCATTTTATTTTGTGGAAACAGACTAAAAGAGGTGAGTAACATGGTCCTTCCTTATAGGTTGTGTTGTTGTTAGGTGCCATCAAGTTGGTGCCAAACTCATAAGGACCCTAGGTACAACAGACAAAAACACTATTGTGCTTCTCTGCTATTCATAGGGTTTTCAATGGCTGACCGTTTTTTGGGAGTGAGTGGCCAGGTCCTTCTCCCAAACCTACAGCACCTGGTGTTCCTAGGCGGTCTCCCATCCAGGTACTAACCAAATGCCAGTTGTTCCTTGTTTACTGGAATATATCCTTACATGAAGAGTAAAATTGGAATTTAAAATTCCTAATAAAATGTAACATATTGAGACTGAGGCAGGAGGATGACAAATTCAAAGCTAGCCTGGACCACATAGGGATACCCTATCTCAGAACAAAAACAAAAACAAAAAAAACCTGGCATATCTTTAGTGTACCCAACAACATTTGTCATTATCTTAAAATTTAAAGTAATGTACACGTCATTATTTATTAATTACCACTGGGCCTATTACACCAAAGCCCACAGATCTAGCTATAAATATAGCTATACTACCCTCAATTCCAAGCAGGAAAAGTTACCCTAAAGATAGCCACAGGTGTTCCCTGAAGCAAGACTTTCTTGTAACCTAAGTTAACATTAGAACTCTAGTTGAAAGTGCCTCTGGTCCATTATTCATTCTTTCATGTCTTTATTTAACAAATATTTGTCAAATAGCAACTTTGTTTCAGCCACTGTAATTTATATAGGACATGTAAAAATAAATGAGCCCTTAACCTTGAGTTCACAGAATGGCATAATGGTCAGTATATATGTCCCAGTAATTAATTACAACAGAGATATTTGCTTGTAATGGGCATCGAGAGACCAAGTGGGTTAAACCCACAGAAGAACCTGGAAGATAAGAACCTGATAAACAGAATAGTACAAATGCATCACATAAGACATTAATCTCTGCTACCTTTGTCTACCAGCCATAAGCAGAATATTTCATTTCTGAGCAGATCAATTGCACACATCTATAACGTATTCATTATCTGTCCTTCCCATAAAACCAAACCCGCATGTAATCCTAGATTGTTGACTGGCACTCAGATTTGTCTTTCACCAGAAACATGGGAGACTCCCTATTCTCTTTTTCCTTCATTCTCAGTGGCTACTCAATAATCAAAAACTGTGAGTTTAATGTTTGTACTTTCTCCTCCAGGCCCTCTCCTTCCCTCTATCCACTGGTACTGTTGCAGCCTCAAAAAAGTCATCAGACTTAGGCATTTGCAGTAGTCTCCCAATGGTCTCTCCATTGTGAGCCTTACCTCTTGCCAATCCATTCTCTGCATATCAGTTTACAACATAGAAATGCCTCTACTTCCTATTTGAAGTGATCTAAACTCTTTAATATTATGAGTAGGTTAAGAGTGCTAATACTTCAATCAGACTACTTAGATTCAGATTTTTTCTCTGCCATTTAATTAGCATATATCTAACACAGGTCATCTAGATTCAAAGTTCCTCCCAGTTCCATTTTTAAAATAGGGATCAAAATGAAATCTCCTTTATTAGGGTTATTGCGATTAAACTGAGATGTTGTTGTTGTCGTTAGGTGCCGTCAAGTCGTTATCCGACTCATAGCGACCCTCATAGGGTTTTCAATGGCTGAGTGCTTCAGGATTGCCTTGGGAGTGGATTGCCAGGCCCTTCTCCCATTTTTGCGGTGCTGGGAATTGAACTCGGGGCCTCAGAGACTGCAGCGCAGTGCTTTACCCACTAAGCTAAATCCCAGCCCAAACTGAGATAGTACTTTACATATAAAGCACTTAACAATGCCTGGCAAAAATATACAATGATGGTGCTAATCACAATGGACATAACGAGTTTATTCAGTGCACATGCCAGGTACATAAAGACAACCAGGTCTTGCTTTACCTTCCAAACATTCTGAAGGGGAGAAGGGAAACAAGTAGGTAAACAAATTACTCCATATGATCAGTGCTAGTATAATTTCAAGCGAGGTGCTAAATGGGTAGAGAGTCAGAGAAAAATTCATGTCTAAAAATGTTCTATTAGAACTTTTGTTCTTCTGGAATACTTAGTAACTCAAGTTTCCAAATACAACTTAATACTTCCCCAAAACACAAGTTCCTCATACATGAATTTTGTGTGTTCATGATTTTGCTCTTCTATACCTTTGCAATGACCAGCAATTTGATTCTAGAATATGTGAATATTTCAGTCCCTTCTGTTAGGAGTAACTTGGAAAAAAGAAAACCTGGGCATTAGACATACAAAAGGGAAGAAAGATGAGCCACAGAATAGTAGAGATTACAGTAAATCCTTGGGAAAAAATTAAAACAATAGTGGGAAATAGGGGCTACTGAGATTTGTGCAAGAATTGCTAGTGGAGTTGGTATCAAGATATTGGCAGAATGCATATAAATTCAAAGTAGCTTATAAATACATATAAATTCAAAACAGCATTGAAAATATGTATTAAGGAAGAAACAGAGTTGGGGAAATGTTTTGGTCCTAGGAGCAAAATAATTTACAATTGCGTTTGGGCTAAACTTAACTATGCTAATGGCACTTGCTAACATCATTGACTTGGGAAATTATTTAACTTTTGTACTCTCAATTTTGTCATCTGGAAGAGATCACATTAGCACTACCAAGTAAGATGTTAGGATTGAGAAAATGCTCTAAAGCATTTTGCTGGTAATTTACAAATACTTGTTGTTAGGTGCCATCAAGTCAGGTCCAACTCATAGCAACCCTTTCTACAACAGAACAAAACACTCCCCAAATATGCGCCAGGCACATGATCTTTCGTGTTTAAGCCCATTGTTGCAGGCACTGTGTCAATCCATCTAGTTGAAGATCTTTTTTGCATTGACCTGCGACTTTCTCAAACATGATGTCCTTCTCCAGGGATTGGTCCCTCCTGACAACATGTCCAGAATACATAAGATACAGTCTAGCCATCCTTGCTTCCAAGGAGCACTCTGGTTCACTTTTTCTAGGATGGATCCATTCCCATCATTAAGGTAGACTCTACTTTGAGGAGACAACTATTTCCCAGTTGTCTTTGGAGTGCCTTCCAACCTGGTGGACTCATTTTCTGGCACTATATCCGACAGTATCTCTTTGCTATTCATAGGGTTTTCCATGGCTAATTGTTTCAGGAGTGAGTTTCCATGTCCTTCTCCCTCGTCTGTCTTAGTATGAAAGCTCAGCTGAAACATGTCTACCATAGGTGACCCTGCTGGTATCTGTAATTCCAGTGGCATAGCTTTCAGCATCACAGCAACATGCAAGCCCCACAGTACAGCAAACTGACAGACACGTGAGGGTTAAAAATAAATAATAAACTTAGTTCCCAATAAATTTTAGTTCCTGCTGTTGATGATTATTATTACAATGTCACATCATATGGTTGTAAAAGCTAGACATTGAATATGGGAGACAGGAGAATAATTGATGCTTTTGAATTATGGTGCTGGAGATGAATATTGAATATACCATGGACTGCCAAAAAAAACAACAACAGATCTGTCCTAGAAGTGCAACCAGAGTACTCCTTGGGAGCAAGGATGGCTAGACTATGTTGGACATTTTTTGGACATGCTGTCAGAAGGTACCAGTCCCTGGAGAGGGACTTCATGTTTGGGAGAGTGGCAGGTCAATGAAAAAAAGGCAAACTCTCAACTACATGGATTGACACAATGCCTGTAACAATGGGCTTAAATACAAAAAAGGTCATGTGCCTGGCACAGAATCAGGGAGTGTTTCGTTCTGTTGTACATGCGTCGTTATAAATTGGACCCAAGTCCACAACATACAACAACAACAGCAATGCTTGTTTTTTGTTTGTTTCTTTCTTTGTTTGTTTTTGTTTTTGTTTTGTTTTGTTTGAGGCACTGGGGGCTGAATCCAGGTCCTTGCACATACTTTACAAATACCATACCACTGAGCATCACCCCCAACCCCCTTTTTAATTTTTTATCTTACAGGAGGATCTCACTAAGTTTTGCAGGCTGCCTCTGCCTTTGAACTTGCAATCCTCCTGCCTCTGCCTCCCAAGTCACTGGGATTACAGGCATGTGCCACCACTCCCATCCATACACTTGTTTTCTACAGTCAAACTAAATGAATTGACAAATATCTCAATCAAATTTGAGGAGAAGAATGTAAACAGTAGTTGATTTTTCCTATTTAGCAGTTAATATTCACTGGTCCCCTTTATTTAGAATCTATTACCTTTTCTTGTCATATCTAGTTATTATAAAGTATTATCCTAGGGTTTTGTAAGTACGTTTCTTATCTCTCTTTCCCTGGTCTTATTTTTCATGTGTAAGTTTAGGTTCCTATAAAATTTAACCTACAACTGAACCACTGTAGAATCCCATGATTCCTTACTTAATTTAATAAATATAAATTGCTAACAACAGTATCACTAATAGTGTTTCTAAAGTGCTTGTGTATTTTAAATATTCTTCTTACTCTCCTGTATGCTCTGGTCTCATGCTCTGGTTTTAATAAATAATTTTATGAACAAAGATAAACAGTTTGATTTAATAAGCTTTAGTATAAGAGTACATATGAGCAATATACTAGAAGTTCTCTCCACCTTCCATCTTCAGCTCAATTATGTGATCCATCCCTTGGCTCCCAATATCACCAAATATCCTTTACCTCTCGTTTAACTTAGGTACACCTTCAAACAAATTGTGAGCACTTTAACCTTGATGATAAGTAGTGTAACATTGAACAGAAAAGACCAGCACCCAAAAGATAAGCTTATTTTTGTTAAGTGGATGAATAACTGCTTCCTTTTATTATCACTTAACTAATTCTTAGGCTATGGTCAGCAGTGCACCAGTGACTGATTCAGTTAATTATTCAATTAAAAATGGCTTAAGTAATAAGAGAGATTAAAAATTGGAAATAAAACATAATGGGAAAATTAATATTAACTTAATTCCAAAGACTGTTGTCTGTGGAATAGCTGTCGTTCTTTCCAAAGAAGGTTCCCGGCCCTTCTGCAAATGCCAGAGCCCTACACTAATTTCCTTTTCATAGTTACTACCTACGCAATAGGTTGAATAATGGGAAGGGCCAGACTTCTACCTTAGTAGATGAAAGAGGAGTCCTGACACAACTGCTTATAGTTTGAGGCCCTGAAATTGAACACAAAGATCTTATACACTTTGACCCTTAAAGGTACTATACATGACATTAGGAAAAGGAATAAGTAAGAAAAATGTTTATGTGTGCCTAGTAATTGAGCATTTATCTCTTTGTTCACAGATAAATATTTATGTATAGCTAGTATTCGAGCATTTCTCTCTTTGTTCACAAAAGCTTCACTTGTGACACCTAATTGTGTAATGAGCAAATGATAGACATAAATCAACATAGAAAATTGCTGCCTGGACCACCAGGCACATTTTATATTGAACCAATATAGAAACACTCTCCTCGGAACATGGCAGATAATCAGAAATAAGACAGAATACTGAGGTATAACAGAAAGCAACCTGAAAGACTGTCCTGCCATCATCTGTGTCCTCAGTATATGCTATTTGCTTTCTTTGCATGATCACACAGTAATCTCTCACAATTGGGCATTAGAACCTTCACCCAGCATATTGCTCTATTCCTCCTTGTAGTACCCTCAGTATTGTTACCACTGGTGAGTGTCCAAGAAGAAGCCTTGCACAGGTTCCCTGACAAGAGTTTCCCTATTCAAACAAGTAAATGGGGGTTTGATCTGCTTTGAAATACTCCCTGCTTCTGGGTTGCAAGTGTGTTTAAAATGATAGTAAAATACTCTGGCATTATCTGTTTTTCCTTTTTGAGGTAGTTATATATCTTTAGGATCCATTTGATACAGGAGGTGAAAAATCATCCATCTAAAGATCTCAAGAGTTGGTTTCAGCTTTGTTTTCTTTCTCTGTTTTTGCCTCTGCTAGACAGTAAGGATTGTATCCTGGAGCCACTTTCCCTGCCAGAAAGTCCAGGTGGCACCACCACTTTAGAAGGTTCTGCATCTGTGCCTTGTGTTCTCTGTGAAGAACATTTTCCTGTGGCTGAGCAAGACAAACTTCTGAAGCACATGATTATTGAGCATAAGATTGTCATAGCTGATGTTAAGTTGGTTGCTGATTTGCAAAGGTAAGTTTTAATATTGTCTATGTAAAATAATTAAATTCAAGTTCATGTTCTTTTTCAGATTTTTCCTTAGACTTTTCTAAAAATCACATCTTTTTTAAGCACATAAATTGTACTTGAGAATGTCAAATACTAATATATTTCCTTCAAATTCTGGAAACTGATCAACTCTCCAAAGAGTACATAATATTCCTTTGCCACATTCTGTGATGTTATTGACATTGTTGATGTCTCTCAGATTGATGTTCTTTTCATGCTTTACGCATTCTCTGAGTGTATTCTTCCAGAGATCCCCAAAAATACTTGATAACAGGCCACCCAAAAGACAGTGTTTGAAGATAAGAATCCTTGGAACCTTTTAAGAGGATCTCATCCAAAGAAATCTCAGTTTAAGTGCTGTGATAAGATTGAAAACCAGAAGGAAAAAACATATTGAATCAGTCAACAAACCAAAGGGGTACAAGAGTAGACTACTGAGGTCAGTGATTAAAGTACTAAGAAGAAGAGGATGAGGAAGATAAAAGCAGATAGAGATGAGCACTTGGTGAAACATCCAACACTGAACATATATAAAGTGGTTGTTTCTGTATGGAACCTGCCTACATAGGCAGGATGCAAAGTGAGCTGCACTGCAACTGAAGAACATGTAATTTAGGATGATCCATGCCAGCGGGCAGTAATTGTATTAGTCAACTGCTGTCCCTATAGCAGAAAAACCAACCCAGACATAGGGAGGAAAAGGTTTATTGGAAGCTCACAGTTAGAGGATCAGTCCGCATATGATGATGGCAAGGCATGGTTGTAGGGTAGGCATCTAGACAGGCAGCCCAGGCTTGTGGCACACAACCTCACTGCATTGTGTGGCAATATAGGGAACTTCCTGAAACCATGAGTCTTGGTAAAAAAAAAAAAGAAAAAACCTCCAAAGGTCTGCCCCTAGTGACCACTTTGGCAAAGCTGAGTCTTGCCCCCCAAAGTTCCTTGACCTCCACAAACACCACCACCAGCTGGGGACCAAACATTAAAGCACATAACCTTTGGGAGACATTTTATATTCAAAACATGACAGTAATGTAGACAATTATTCCTTTTTTCCTAATTTATAATTCCTGGAAGTAGTTGTCCAAGAGAAATACCTTCTTCCCCCCCCCCCTTTATTGGTAAATGATGGTGTGGTACAAAGTAATACAGCATTTGCTTTCTCCATTATGCAACTATTACATCACTTTTGGTACACTTTCATCAGCTTACAAAGTTTATGGAATCTTTTCACTAAAATGTAGTAAAACTCCTATGCATATTATATTATGTCCCCTATTTTTCCCATGTACTCATGAAATAGCATCGTTTACACTGAGATTATCCTTTCCCCTTTATCCCTTCACATTGTTTTTCCTCCCTATCCCACCTTCTGTAATCTTCACTTCCCTTTGCTAGTCCCCTCCCTCCTCCTTTCGACTCTTTATATTTTCCCTTATTCTCTGTTTAATTGTGCATTTTTGTATATCATTCATTAACAGTCTGCATTATGCAGATGCCACAACTCTGCTTGCTGAAAGTGAAGAGGATTTAAAACATTTACTGATGAGGATCAAAGATCATAGCCTTCAATATGGGTTGTGACTCAACATCAACAAAACAAAAATCCTTACGACTGGGTCGGTATGCAACTTCACAATAAATGAAGATAAGATTGAGGTTGTCCAAGATTTTGCTTTGCTTGGCTCTATAATCAACACCCGTGGAAGCAGCACTCAAGAAATCAAAAGACACATTGCTTTAGGAAAAGCTGTGGCAAAAGATCTCTTTAGAGTATTGAAAAGCAAAGATGTCACATTGAAGACGGAGGTGCGTCTGACTCATGCCATGGTATTTTCAGTGGCATCATATGGTTGTGAAAGCTGGACATTGAACAAGGGAGACAGGAGAAGAATTGATGCTTTTGAATTGTGGTGCTGGAGACGTCTATTGAATATACCATGGACTGCCAAAAGAATCAACAAATCTGTCCTAGAAGAAGTGCAACCAGAGTGCTCCTTGGAAGCAAGAATGGCCAGACTGCATCTTAAATATTTCGGACATGTAGTCAGGAGAGATCAGTGCCTGGAGAAAGTCATCATGTTTGGGAGAGTGGCAGGTCAGTGAAAAAAAAGAAAACCCTCCACCAGATGGATTGATACAGTGTCTGCAACAATGGGCTTAAGCATAAAGTCGCACTTGACTCAACAGCACCTAACAACAACAACTTATATATAGGGGTTTTTTTCTTCATTTAAGTAAGATTCAGCCCCCACATATGTATAGAAACATAAAGAGAATACCTTCTTTTAAGCACCTGTAGTGGAGTAGTTATGTTCATGTCATGATTGGTTGAAATCTGGAAAACTTTTTCCTTATTGTCATATTTGTCAACATCATGGCTTATACAGCTACTGAAAGCATACAATTTGGCATTTCTCATAAGGTCTCATTTTGAGAGATTCTGTCTTGATTTCACTGGAAAATATTAGATCAACCCAGACATTGTAATATCCCTGCCACTCAACTGTGTATCATTCAGATGTTATTCCTAGGAAGCAATTTTTTCCTCATAATGGGTCTTCTAAAGCAGCAACCTATATTACTAGTGGACTATGAAAACAGGGAGACCTAGAACAAGCTGTTTAATCTAAGCATCAGTCTCCTCATCATAAGGTTGTTGAGGAATAGGTAAAATAGGGTATGTTTAGCACCTGCCTAGGACATAGTATGTGCCTGATAAGTGGTAGCCAAAACTTTATTTGTTTTGATTACCAAAGACATATTTGATTACTAAAGACATATTTGAAATCTACAACTATAGCTTGAGTTTGCAGCAGGCATTTATGCTGGTCTGAAAACTTAATTATTTGTAAAATTTAATTTTTGAGAAAATTTCATTCAGAATTCTACATAATCTAAATTTCTAGAAATTTTGTGTTTAAGTTGGAATAGCCAACGTACCCACAGGCATATCTGTAGCTGTTTGCCCTGATCTCTATCTTTGATGTCCTTCTCAGCTGCCTAGTACCAATAGTGCATGTCTGTGGTGTGCCTTCTGTATATGAATGCCCCCTTATACCTACTTGATATTGCTGTTTTGACTAGATTTTCATGGTGCCTGGTTAGGAAGCAAGGATAGAACAGAGTAGGGGGAATGAGGTATATGTATGATATATGTCACCAACTAATTAATTTCTTAAATATTTTCAGAGCAGTTACTCTGTTTCTCATTCCCATTCATTGTTATTTATTTTAAAATTGGAGGGGAAGAGTTTTCTTAAAGGTATTCTAGGAATATTCTCATACATAGTAACTGATTTCAGGATGTAGCAAAATGCGCTGATTTTCATTTTAGTCACTTCTTAGGCTAGACATCTTCCAGGATCTTTTCTTATCCAAATAACCATTTGTAGGACTATTAAATGCATAAGTCTTGTATTACTCAGCCTTTCTTTGTTTGAAACTATTCATTTACTTTTTTACCATAAAAACACAAATTATCCCCCATGGATTGCCAAAATAAACTCATCTACCAATGATAATTGAAGAGTGTTAAGATTTTTCTTTTTCTTCTGCTCTTAAAATCTGAGGAGTGTCTGAATCAGAATTTATGTTTTCTCCTTTACACTTATATGTAATAGTTAAGTAGCTATGTTGGTAATAATTAATCTATTTTTATCATTGATGTTAATCTTATTGTCCTTATGTGGATAGGAAAATCAAATTGCTTAACTAGGTCTCAGGGCTTAGGAATCAATAAATGTTGAAATCAATCACTCCCTGAAGGCAGCTAGACAATAAACTTGATGGTTTTTAGTTAAAGAAAAAGATACATATCTGATGTGGGTGCTTTCATGTATTTTAAATTTGGAACCCTAATCTTTCTTGTCAGCTATCCGCTTAATTAAATGAAATTTTTTCTCTCGGGAAGTAAAAATGAGATTAATTCAAATTGACTAGGAATATATCTGAGTAAACCCTGTTCCTTTAAAATAGATTTTAATGTATCCAGTATCCTTTAAATAATAACCTCCTACAATTTAGCAAAACTAAAATTTCCTCTCCAAAAGAAGTATTAACTATTTCTAATTGGAGCTAAGTTAAAATCTCAATGTTATGAGACTTATTCCCAACTACAGGAAAGAAGTTATACGTGAGGGTGGGGAGGAGGTAACAGCTTCAATTGGCATCAATGAATTTACTCAGAACTTCTCAGAGTAGAGGTGCTCATTCCAAGTATGGTAAACAATAAAGATAATAAATGATAGGTACGAGGTAAATTTGCCTTATGTTTTATAAGAAGGAAGATATAAGTGTTCATACTAAATATATTTGACATTTTCTTTATTGAATGAAACAAAGAACAGTAAAACTTCCTGGGGCAGAGGAAGTAAAACAAAAATAAAAATCTTCCCTTTGAGCCCATTTAACATAGTTATTTATACTGAGCTATTGCTAGCTTTATTCAATAGATAAAATTGCTCTAGAAAATAAATGTTAACTCCTTAATTCTTGCTCCCTTCTGTCTTAAATTCCACTCCTGTGGAGCTACTTAATTAATGACCATATCTCAAACCTTCATACCTTTGTTAATAAGTATACCAGTTACACGAGGAGCAGGCAAGATATTGCTGTAAGGACTTTTTGTGTGTGTGTGACAGTTGTGTGAAATATGATTTGTAGTTCATACTGGTTACTTTTATGGCTGTTTAATTTGGGGCTGGGATTTAGCTCAGTGGGTAGAGTGCCGCGCTGCAGTCTCTGAGGTCCCAAGTTCAATTCCCAGCACCGCAAACATGGGAGAAGGGCCTGGCAATCCACTCCCAAGGCAATCCCAAAACAGTCAGCCATTGAAAACCCTATGAGGGTCGCTATGAGTCGGATACTGACTTGACGGCATCTAACAACAACAACAACGTGAAATGCTTTGATAACTATTATCCCAATAAAGAGTTCATGTTTGTTGTCAGGTGTCGTCAAGTCGGTGTCCAACTCATAGTGTCCCTATGTAACAGACAAAGCACTACTGTCAGTGTTTCTCTGCTGTTCATAGGGCTCTCAAGGGCAGATTGATTTTTGGGAATGGGTTGCCAGGTCTTTCTCCCAAGCCTACAGTATCTGGTGTTCCCAGAGGTCTCCCATCCAAGTACTAACCAGGCCCAACCCAGCTTAGCTTCTGAGATCTGATGGGATTGGATGCCACAGTTCTACAGCTGCAGGCACAAAAGCGAACACTGAAGATCTGCTATCATAAAGCTGTCTCTCAACTGAATACCTGAGTTCCTATACTAACCACTAGGAGATATATATATATATATATATATATATATATATAGATATAGATATAGATATATATATAGATATATAGATATATATATATAGATATATATATATATATATACATACATATATACACACACACACACACATATATATATATATATATATTCTGATAATAAACAAGAAGCACTCTTATGTGTTTAGGTAGGATTTTTTTTAACTCAAATTTAGGCTTACATCAAATGAATGTTGCAGTTGAGGTTCTATTTATATGTTAAATAAGACACGACACATTGCATTATTTTTTTGTGTTTAAGTTGTATGATAATTCATGGAAGTATTTTGTGCTTTTGTAACACATAATTTTTTCTTTGATGTTGTTGTGACCCAAACTTTCTTTGGTCAGGAAGAGAACCCTCAAATGACACCTTCATTCCTACTGAACCAATCTGTTACTTGCTGGATCCCACTACCTTCAGAAAGCACCTAGCAACATCTCAGAGATATTTCTAGAGATGGTACCTGAAAAACATCATTTCTAAAATTCTTGAATACTTGTTAATGAAGAATTAAAATAATTTTTAACCAATGTAAAGACAGTTTCTCTCCCTTCATCCCTTGGAAGCCCTCCCAAACTACTTGAGGAGGACAACTGAGATTCTACTAGATAGAATCTTACCGTGATTTTAAAACATTGTATAATAGTAATGTTTCCCTGTGCCTATCACCTTGATGTAAACTCTGAAGCAAAATAAGTAGATATGATGTGATCCTTCTCGTCAAAGATAAAGGAGACAGACTCCAAACACGAAAGAGCTTAAATACCCACTGACTACTGCAATCTGGTCATTGTTACCTATGTGATGGAACTTCTTTGCCTAGTCAAGTAGTTCCAAATCAACAGCTACACACAGCTAATGTTAACTTCTAACCCTTAGGTGGGAAGTTAGAAACAATTCACACAGAGGGCTACTGTTACACAGTATGCTTTTTACACATAGAAGCTTCCCTCTTCCTTCAAGTCTTTAGTTCTTGTCAAAAAGTATTCTGTGCAACCTCCTTATTCTCTGAAGGAAAAAAACACTTCAAATATAATCACAAACTATAGTTCTAGGGGTTTTTCATTCCTGCCTTTCCCTTTCCCTTTCCCTTCCCAGTCCTTGTACAGGTTGATTTCTATGTGCAGCTAGAGGCACTGTGTTATAGAAGACCACTTTTGGCTTTGGAGCCAAAGGGGCCAAGTTCAGATCCGAATTCTAACATTCTAATTGTATGATGTTAGGCAGGGAAGGGCTCAGAAAATGGTAGATGCTAATACTTGTCATCATTTTCATCACCATCATATTGTTGTTCTCTTCTGCCATGTTAACCATCTATGTGTGCCCTCTGATAGTATTCTTCTTCTTATCCTCCTTCATCCTCCTCCTCCTCCTTCTTCTTCCTCTTCTTCTTCCTCTTCCTCTTCTTCCTCTTCCTCTTTCTCTTCTTCTTCTTCTTCCTCTTCCTCTTCTTCTTCCTCCTCCTCCTTCTCCTCCACTTCCTCCTCCTCCTCCTTCTCCTTCTTCGTCTTTTTCTTCCTTTCTCTGCTATGAGTCAAACCCATGGCCTAAGTGCTTGCTGAGCAAGTACTTGGCCAACTGAGCAAAAGTCCCAGCCCTGACACTTTTTATATACTGTATACTTTTGAATCTAAGAGCTCTCACTCAAATTCAGTCCTCAATGCGATTCTAGTCTATATCTGATGTTGTAGCCCTCTGAAGCTATTGAAAGGGTGCAGATTAGATTTGAGAGTATATGGTAGCTATTTTTACTTTCTTATTAAATATTTGGTGAACTGTAATTTTATTTATTTGAGACAGAATCTTACTGTTGTTAGCCAGGCTGGTCTTGAACCCATTGGCTCAAGTGATCTTTCTTCCTCAACTTCCTAAGTAGCTAGGACTATTGGTGTACACCACACCCTATTTTTGTTTGTTTTGTTTTTTGAGGGTAAATTGTTATTGTTGTTTTTGTTGTTTCAGACACCATTATTCCTTAGGGATAAATGTAAATTCTTCACTACCTTAGTCTTTTCTAAACAAATGTTTTTCTTACAATGTTGTTGTTAGGTGCCATCAAGTTGGGTCCAACTCTTAGCGACCCTATGAACAACAGAAGGAAACACTCCCCAACACTGTCCCATGTCTGGCACTATGTCTGTGTTTCTCTGCTATTCATAGGGTTTTCAATGGCTGATTGTTTCAGACAATAACTACTATTTATTAAACACCTGGGGTTTTGGACACTGCTGTATGTGCATTATCCTAATTATCAACACTTCATTTTGCAGATAAGTAGACTGAGTTTTAGGAAGGTTAAGCAACTTCAAATTCATGTTCATATCTCTAAATCCAAAGCCTGGCTCCTCTATTAATGCATTATTAATACATCAGCTGTAAGGGTTTGACCACTGCCTTCATTTAAAAGTCAAATCTGCTTCCAGTTTAAGATCTCTCCTTAAGGTTTAGTTAAAGGAGAAAAATGATACTGACTTTTCATCAAAATATATTAATAATAATTCAAAAGATGTTCTGGTCACTAGGACCCACACCTTCCTTGGTCATCTTGACATTGTTTCATACAGATGCTTTCCTAAGTCTGTTAACATTTTCCAAAGGTAAAAAAGCCTATGTATGCAAGGAGTTATCACTGCCTTTTAACAGGCTACAGAGCCCAAATGGAATATTATAATATGGGAATGAATATTATTGTCAATTTTGTTTAGAGGATGTCACTCAGGTTGTCCTCAGGAGTGTGGCAACCAAGACTGATGAACACTTATTGTATTCTAGTGGTAATCATGAGGGAACTCCCAAGAGACCCTAGCCTTTGTCTTTTGAAGTCAGCTATCTCAGCATCTGGTTCTGCAATCTGTTAATTTGTTTAGTCATGAAAACAGATATTTCTATTTCCATTTGGAAGAGCAACCCACATCTATTCCTGACATCTGTATTATAGGTTCTACTACATTCCTTTATCCCTGTTACCACTTTGTAATAAAAGGTACTGAACAAAGCATGAGAAAAGATTAGAGAATGTCATTTTTAATCTCCTAAGCTTCTTCTTGCCTTTTCTTTCTCTCTTTTACCCTTCTCCTCCAAAGGAGGAATAAGCAAGTAACAGAGAAAATAAGAATAGCCATGTAGAATACCAAAGATCAGAAGGTGTTAAATCTGGCCAAGGAAATAGTGTTTGAGACTTTTGTAGATATGTTTTCTCTTTTTCTTTACTTTGTTGTATACAATATGCCTCCTGCTTCTGAGCCTGCTAATATGGAAACGAGTGAGTTAACCATAGAGTAATGGTTTATCATTTATAGCATTTGTTGTTTGAGGCTGAGCTGGAGCCTAATACTATCTATTTTCTGATCTCTCAGGATGAAGTCCCACACTGTTCTGTAAGCAAAATGCTCGCTTTCTTACCCTTCAAGGCTGCTGCTGTTGTTAGGTGCCATCAAGTCATTTCTGACTCATAGCGACCCTTATAGGATTTTCAGTGGCTGATTGTTTCAGGATTACATTGAGAGTGGATTGCCACATCCTTCTCCCATTTTTTCAGTGCTGGGAATCGAACTCAGGACCTCAAAGACTGCAGAACGGCAGTCTGCAAACTAAGCTAAATCCCAGCACACCCTTCAAGGTTGGCAGTATGGTTATATGCAAGAAGAACTAATATATGTTTTTCTATTCTTATTATTCATTGACTTCTTTTCCTTACATATTCAATACTTAGGGTTGTCATCCACTTATATTTATATTTTAAGCTCATGTAATGGTTCTTATTTTTCTCAGCTCTCTCTCTAGCACAGATTTTTTTTCCTGCTATGCTAATGCCCTGTCTATAGAATACCATGGAATTGGGAAATTAATGTTAAGAAAAGGGAGGTAAGGATAAAAAGGAGAACAAATAGGCTACTTAATTAATTCTGCAGAATCTTCAAATACTTTTCTATATCTTTAAAGCATTTGTTGTGGGCCTACTAGGTGCCGAAGCCTATTAGGTGCTATATCAACTCATTTAAAATGTACAAATTCCTACTTTTTCCATACATTTAGTCTATCTCAGTAGGCTTCCTAACTTTTACAGGGCTTTGGATTAAATTACTACTTTTATCCATTGGTTTCATGGCCCAATAAATTGTCAGCTATAGAGTCAGCCCTTCAATTTCCTTTCTCCCCATGAAGAAAACAACATTCTCTTCTTGGTACCATTTGGTAAATGAGATTGCAATCTCTAATATAAATCTTATAAGATAAATCGAAATAAGAATAGCTTGTTGAATCTTGTCATCCTACTACCTCTTTCATTATATATATGCAGGTTTGGGGGTTATGGTTTGCTTTTAAATTTAGCCTATATGCTGCTTCTAACTCAGCTCATTAGGTACAAAATTGTAAGCTCAGCTATTTTTCCAAAGGATAAATTTGACTTATTTCAGAACAATGTGGACATACAGAATTTTCCTCTTATTATATAGATATTGAATGTACACTGATTTCTCACTACATTATTCTTGTAATCTCTTTTCTTTTGCTATGTAAGAGAACTGCTCAACTTTCTTTTTATTGTGGAATGTGTCACAAGCTTCTCTAATTGTTGCATTTTAAATACATATAAACTGAAATATAATAACTGAGGGTTTTTGTTGTTTTGGGTTTTTGTTTGTTTGTTTTGATGTTTTTCAGACAAAATTTCACTAAATATCCCAGACTGGCCTGGAACTCACTATGTAGTCCAGATTGGCCTCAAATACTCTAAACTCATACCTCAGCCTCTTAAGTGTTGGGATTACAGTTGTGAGCCACCATGCCTGGCTTTTGAGGTGTTATTTTGCAAAATTTTATTATCACAATAAAATAATTCATTACTGTCCTATATACCCATCTTTTGACTTTGGGGATAGTAAAGTATAATCATTTTCATGCCTTTACAAGGTAATTTCATTTCATTAAATGTTTATTTCCTATTTCTTCAGTGCTCTACTGCCTTTGTATTTACAAATTTTTTAGCACTTTTCAGTTAACATTTGATTCATTGCTTTGGAAAAGTTAAATGCTCTTCTATGGTCCTATCATTTTAAAGAAAGTAGTATATAGATTCCCCTCATCAAACTTTTTTTTAATTTGTATTCTTAGGTACATTTTATATTGGAGGAAAAGGTTCACTGAACAGCCCATCACAGATTTTTGCAGTGTAATAAGAATCAATTCCACAGCTCCATTTGGTAAGTGAACATCTTGACTACCATCTTTTCCCTACAATTCAAAAATTCAAAGGGGTAATCTTAATATCTTCAGTTACAATTACTCTCCCTTTTGTGATAGCTGAAATTAAACTGCTATGTTTATTTTCCCTAACTTAAATAAAGCTAAAACAGAACTCTATGGAAGATCCTAATAGGCATGCACACCAGTATATACATTGTTGTTGTTGTTGTTGTTGTTAGGTGCCCTTGAACCAGGTCTGACTCAGCAACCCTCATAGGGCTTTCATTGGCTGATTGTTTTTCAGGATTGCTTTGGGAGTGGATTGCCACATCCTTCTGCCTTTTTTGAGGTGCTGGGGATCAAACCCAGGTCCTCATAGAGTGCAGAGCAGCACTCTACTAATTGAGCCAAACCCCGGCCCCAGCATACATGTACACACACATTTTTAAGGAAATAATCCTTCTAGAAAAAGTGATGAATATCTGTTTTCTCACCTATTTTCCTAATCTCTCAACAGAAGAACAAGACAACTATTTTTTGTTATGTGATGTTTTGCCAGAAGATAGAATTCTTAGAGAAGAACTTCAGAAACAAAGACTGGTAAGAATTGTTTTATTTATTTTTTTTATTGGAAATTTTTAATGTACAACTTAATGAGCTACATTATGAGGTGGGTTCCATTATGACATTTCCATATACACATTTTATTGTACATTGCTCACAGAACTTCCCCCTTACCTGCTTGTGACCTTCCTACCCTATTCCCATCCACCCCCACCAATGGTCTCCTTTCTACTTGCATGTCTTTTTGTGAGAATATTTATCTATATACATGCATCCCGATTTTGATTTAAGCTGAAACTTTTTTCTATAGTGATCTACCTTTTTTACATTCTCAGCAGTATTAGATGAGTGATGTAGTCCATTTACATTATTGCCAGTCTTTGGTATTATTACTTTATTTATTTTTTTTATTTTAGCTATTCTTGTACTTTTTTTTCCTATCTTCCCCTTTTTTTCCACCATACTTATAAAGTTGTGCTGTTTATATTGAGGTTGACCTCTCCCCCTTCACCCCTCCTCACTGACCCTCCTCCCCCTCCCATCTTCTGCAATCATCATTTTCCTCTGCTAGAGCCCTCCCTCCTTCTTTCCACTCCTTAAATTGTCCCTTCTACACTAAGTTTAATTGAGCTTTTCATTATGTTTCAATTTATGTATAGGATTTTTTCCTTCCTTTATGTTTGATTCAGCTCCCACATATGAGTGAGAATATATAGTATTTCTCTTTTTGGGCTTGTGTTTGTTCACTTGAGATGATGTTCTCTAATTCTATCCATTTTGCTACAAATGACATTATTTCTTTTTTTTTTAATTGCTGAGTAGTATTCTATTGTGGATATGTGCCATATTTTTTTTATCCATTCTTCTGTTGATGGACATTTCAGTTTATTCCATATCCTTGCTATTGTGAAAAGTGCTGCATTAAATATGGAGATGTAAATGTCTCTGTGGTCTGACAACTCATCTCCCTTTGGGTATATCCCCAGTAGTGGTATAACTGGGTCATATCATAGATCTATTTTTATTTTTCTGAGGTATCTCCATATTGATTGTCAAAATAGTTGAACCAATTTAGAGCCCCACCAACAGTGTAAGAGGGTTCCCTTTTCTCCACAACCTTGCCAGCATTTGTTATTATTTGTTTTATTGATCTTGGCCATTCTTACTGGAGTAAGGTAGAATCTCAGAGTTGTTTTGATTTGCATTTCCCTAATGGCTAGGGATATTGAGCATTTTTTCATGTATTTCATGGCCTTATGAACATCTTCATTTGAGAACTATCTGTTCAGTTCCTTTGCCCACTTGTGTATTTGATTATTTGTTGTCTTGGGAGTTGTTTTCTTGAGTTGTTTGTAAATTCTGGAAATTAGTCCTCTGTCCAAAGTATAGGATAGAAAGATTTTCTCCCATTCAGTGGGAGGTTTCTTTGACTCTGTTGGTTGTTTCCTTTTCTGTACAGAGGCGTTTTAATTTCATATAATCCAATTTATCTATTCTTATTGCAATTTCCTGGAGTCTTATTAAGTAAGTCCTTTACTATGCCTATATCTTAGAGCATATTGCCTATCTTTTCTTCTAGTAATTTTAAGGTTTCTGGTTTTATGTTGAGATTTTATCCATTTTGAGTTAACTCTCATGCATATTGAGAGATGTGGGTCTGTTTTCATTTTTCTGCAAGCAGATATCCAAGTTTCCCAGCACCATTTATTGAAAAGCTTATCCTTTCTCCAATTTGCTGCTTTGCTCCTCTGTCAAAAATCAGGTGGCTATAGATGCATTGGTGTGCCTCTGGGTCCTCTATTCTGTTCCACTGGTCTTCAGGCCTATTTTTGTGCCAGTACCAAGCTGTTTTTGCTACTATAGCTCTGTAGTATAGTTTAAAGTCAGAGATTGTGATGCCGCCTGCATTAGTTTTGCAGCTTGAGAGTATTTTGTTACATGTGGTCTTTTGTATTTCCATATGAATTTTTGGATCATGTTTTGTAAAGTCTGTCATTGGAATTTTAAAGGGGATTGCATTAAATCTATACATTGCTTTTGGTAGTATAGCCATTTTTATAATATTGGTTTTCCCAATCCATGAACAAGGGAGGTCCTTCTACCTTTTCATGTCCTGTGTGATTTCTTTCTTTAATGTTTTGAAGTTTTCCTGGTAGAGATCTGCAGGATCTTTGGTTAGATTGATTTACCAAAATTAACCCCTGAGGACATGAGTGACCTAAACAAACCCATAACATATACTGAAATAGCAAAAGTAATTAAAAAGTCTCCCAACAAAGAAGGGCCCAGGACCTAATGGATTCACAGCAGAATTCTACCAAACTTTCAAAGAAGACTTAATACCAGTTTTCCTCAAATTAGTTCAAAAAGTAGAAAAGGAAGAAGCACTCCCAAACTCATTCTACAAAGCTACCATCACCTTGATACCTAAACCAGGCAAGGATTTATCTAAGATAGAGAATTATAGACCAATCTCCGTAATGAACATAGATGCAAAAATTCTCAACAAAATTGTGGCAAACCAAATTCAGCAATATATTAAGAAGATTGTTCACCATGACCAAGTGGGATTTACTCCACAGACGCAAGGCTGGTTCAACATATGAAAATCAATTAATGTAATTCAACATATCAAGAGGCTTCCAAACAAAAATCACATGATTATCTCTATCGTGCTGATAAGGCCTTTGACAAAGTGCAACACCTTTTCATGATAAAAACCCTGCAGAGGATAGGCATAACAGGAAAATACTTTAACATCATAAAGGCCATTTATGACAGACCTACAGCCAACATCATATTAAATGGAGAAAAATTGAAACCATTTCCTCTAAGATCTGGAATAAGACAAGGATGTCCACTCTCTCCTATCTTATTTAATGTTGTGATTGAAGACCTAGCCAGGGCAATTAGACTAGAGAACGAAATCAAAGTGATACAGATAGGTAAAGAAGAGGTCAGATTATCGTTATTTGTGGATGACGTGATACGTTACCTAAAGGACCCCCAAATCTCCTCTAGAAAACTTTTAGACCTAATTAATCCTTTAGCAAAGTGGCAGGATACAAAATTAACACTCAGAAATCAGTAGCCTTCCTTTACACCAACTGTGAGCAGGAAGAGAAGGAAATTAAAGCTACAATCCCTTTCACAATAGCCCACCCAAAACTTAAATACCTAGGTAAGAATTATTTTAAAGGGTAAACAGTGTGATAGAAATATATACAAAATCATTTTTGTTATGATTCCTTTTTTGTTCAATTTTTATTATATAAGTTTCAAACATACCCAAAAGAGGAGACAATGTACAGAGGTCCTAAAACAGAAGAAAGCATACACTTGACTGAAACTAAAGCATTTCATATTAAAAATTCAGAGAAACTTTTTGGCTTTGTTTATTTCCTGGATTATCTTTAAAATAACAACAAAGCTTGCATGTTTTTGTATAATTCTAGCTGCTTGATACATGGTGAGGTTCAATAGTAGTGGAAAATGCTCTCAGCTAAAATTGAGCTGAATTGATTAACCTTTTTTCTCCTTTTCACTGGAATGTGCTATGCTCTAGCATTTCTTTTATTCTCCTTTATGAATTAAGCATATGGTTTAATCAACACAGTAGCCTCTCTTGTTTTCAGTTTTAATCATAAGCAGGCTAATTTCTACTGAGGCAAGCCTCAGTATCTTTAATCTTTAAAAAAGAAAAATATATACAAGGTATAAAAACTTTCATAAGTTAATGATAAACTAATTTTTGCGGTATTTATTTTCTTTAAAAGTACTCAGTTTCTCGTTATTTGTGATTTGACTATTATTTGAGATTGACTTGCTCTTCCTTTAGCAGTTTTTGTCTTCTTTGTATCTTTAGACCTGGCTAGATACATTATAAAAGAAGTATGATTTAAACATTTGTGCAACATCCTTAAAGACTTGGAAGGAAAGTAAATCTTATAATACCATTGTCATATAATTTGAGAAGATCCCTTCAAGCACACTTTACTTCATAAATATCCCAAATGATTATTTCTCCTAGTAAGGGGAAGATGATATTATTAGAGGTCAATATACATGTAAGAAAAATTTTACCTATACAATAGTTCTATAAGGTAAAGAAACAGAACTTCCTGAGTTTCTTTTCTGTCCCTCTAACAGTGTCCTATGCAACTCACAAGGATGAACTTACTGTCATAACTTATGAGCTTTGTACTTAATCATAATGTTTAACATCCATGAGTTTCCCCATGTTTGCTCACTATGGCCTTACTTAAGAACGATCAAGCTGTCGTGATCCTAATACCTCCAAAATTTTTTTTTTTTTTTTTTTTTTTTTTTTTTTTTTTGCTGTGCTAGGGGATTGAACCCAGCATACTCCACCACAGACCTGCAACCCCAGCCTCTTTTTTTTATTATTATTATTTTGAGACAAGTTGTGGTATGTTGCACAGACTCCCTCTGGCCTTGAATTTACAATCCTTCTACCTCAGCCTCCCAAGTCACTGGGATTATACATGTGCCATGGCCCCCTGTCAAAGAATTTCTTTATAAGAAGTCAAATCCAACTGGACATGGTGGTACACATCTGTGATCTTATCTTCTTCAGAAGGCTGAAGCAGGATCTCAAGTTCAAGGCCAGTCCAGCCTACATAATGAAACCCTGTTTAAAAAAAAAAAAAAGCCAGGCACAGTAGCTCACACCTGTAATCCTAGCAACTCAGGAGGGAAAGGCAGGAAGATCAGATTTGAGGCCAGAGGCAGCCTACATAACTTAGCAAGACCCTGTCTCAATATAAAAAAATTCCAAAAAAAATTTTAAAGGAGTCTGGGGGTGCAGCTCAATGGTAGAGCACTTGCAAAATATGCATAGGACCCTGAGCTCAATGCCACCCATACTACAAAATAAATAAATAAGCCGACTCAAACCCTACTACTTCAAATGTTGCTATTTCTCAGCATGTGGACAGACTGAGGTCCCTAAAAATACCTACAAGATTTAGATGACCTTGTTTATGTTACTTCCCAACATGATGGAGTGGTAGGTTTGATGAAAGTGAACATTTTGGCAACTTAGAAAAGCAAAATATGAATGAAAAATGTGATCAATCTGTATGTGTTGAGTGCCCGCTTGACTTGATGATTATGCAAAGTACAAGGCATTGTTCATGGGAATTTATAGTCTAGTTAGAGACTAAAGCCAAATATGTGTTCTTGATAAGAAAAATAATAGAATGTCTTGTAGGGCTTGTGACAATCAAGTGAAGCAATACATGTAATACACTCAGAATGAAACCTGGCACATTTAAAGTACTCAATAAATATACACTGATAATAAAAATAACAATAATAATACTTTGAACAATGATAAGGATTTGGTTAGTGAAAGAGTTGTAGAGAAAGGAGGGGAAATGCATATATCCTGTATTCTCTAGTTTAATCCACACCCTTTCAACAGTTTTAGAGGGTGTGCAGATTGGATTCACAGTTGAGAGCTTTGGGTCAAGAGCTCTTTACCAAATCCAATCCATATACAATTCTAATCTGCATCTGATTTTGTTGCCCTCTAAAATTGCAAAATGGTGCAGATTAGATTTGAGAATATATGGTAGATGTAAACATTCAAGGTATATTTGGGAAAGTTGAATAAGCTTAATCTGACTGATCTAGAAAATTTTTCTCTCTTATCAAAGAGATAAGGTGGAGCCAAATTGTACAAAACTTCAGTGCCAGGAACATTGACTTTGTAATGATAAGACCCATTGATGTGTCGTTATTGCCTATCAGAGCAGAGCAAAGATAGTAAATGTAACTGCATAAAAATCCACTTAAAGGTGTCAAATTCTAGGAAAGAACAGACCAACTTGGAAATGTGTAAAGAATCTAACAGTTACTGAGTGCCAGCCACATGCCTTGACTTTCTTAGGTCTTTGCCTCATAGCAAATCCATGAGGTAGCTACTAAATGCCATTGTATTGATGAGGAACAGTGGCATAGAAAGATTACATTGCCTAAGACCTTAAAGTGAATGAGAGGCAGAGCTGTTCCTTTAAACCAAATGTGCCCATTACTGCCCTTTTAAGCCATGCCATACCAGTGTAATAATGTTGTTATGTGCCATCGATGGACTCATAGTGACCCTGCATACAACAGGTGAAACACTATAGTCAAGGCTTCTCTGCTGTTCATAGGGTTTTCAATGGCAGATTGACTTTTGCGAGTGGGTTGCCAGGTCCATCTCCCAAGCCCACAGCACCTGGTATTCCCAGGCAGTCTCCATCCAAGTACTAACCAGGCCTGACCCTGCTTAGCTTTCGAGATCTGACAGAATCGGATGTCACAGGCAGTGTAATAATTGTTATTATTTAATCTCCCACATGCTTTGTACTATCATTCTAGGCTCTGAGAACTTCTCTGTCCTGGATGCTCATGGTCTGACAGGTGTGTTTAAGGAGAATTTCAGGCTTGAATTAGAGTTTGGGAAAGTAGAGGAAGTATACAACGGCCAGCCAGTGGGAATCATGGCAAGGGAGACAACAAAAAGTAAGAAAGATCTACCAAGCAGCATGAGGCCAGGTTGAATTTGCAGTCAGCCAACTTTCTACCACACAGTACTGAAGCATGAGGCTGACATACTGAGATCCTCCTTTGAAATTTGACAATAATTACAGGATCTGTCCCTTTTATACATAAGAAGCTTTACAAATCAGTAACAGGTACTTCCCAAAAGAAGTTTAAATGATTAAATGATAAAACATTCATCAGAATAACAATATACTTTTTTTATTCTGCCAAGTTAACAAGATGTAAAAATAATAATACTAAATAGTTGCAAGAATCTTAAGAGATAAGCATTTTTTGAGCTGCTTTTAAGTCTCTAAACTAGTATTCAAAAGGCAGTTTTTCCTCACTATTAACCAGAATTTCATTGTACCTTCTGGAAGATATAATTTAAACCAACCAACTTGCTTTATGTAATGGATATAGAATCAGGTCTATATTTGAGTGCACTCAGTTCAATATCAGTATACTCTCAATTTATTATGTAATCCAGCCTGGCCTTGAACTAAGAATCCTCCTGTATCAGCCTCTGAAGTGGTGGGACTATAGGGGTACCCTACTATTCAAAATGACTTTCTAACTTCTTTAAGGATAGGAACTAGTCTTATATCTAAGCATCCTTCCATAGCCCTTACTATATTCTAAAATATGTTAGTATTTTTCGCTATACCATGTGTTGGGGGAAAAAAAAATCCCTGTTTCATTATAGGAGGCTGGAGGTATGTAGAGTCTAAATGGTTCACTTAAAGTTATAGTAGCAGATTTAAAGTAGAACATTGTTCCCACTTTCTTTGAGACTTCACTCATTTCTCGCCATTTGTAAGATTTTGATGTCTCACTTTTCTTTTTGAAGAGCTTGATCGTATTTGACATTTCTTTGAATGTCTTCCCCTATATTTTGAAAGGAACTACAGGATTAGGAAAGATTCCTAAGGGTTTGAATAATGTGTTAGTCAGCTTGTGTGTTGTCAAGGCAGAATACCTAACAGAACAAACTTCTGAGAGAAAAGATTTATTGGGGCTCATGATTTAGGATTTCAGTCCACAGAAGAATGGTAGTGGGGCAAGCAAGCCGTAGGGCCTGTGGCAGAGCACCTCACATCATAAAGCACAGAGTGCTTACTGGAACTGGGGGTCCAGGTAAAAACTCCAAAGGCCACCCCTAGTTACCCACCTGTGCAAGCCATATCCCACCTCCTAAAAGTTCCATAGCCTCCAGGATACAACTACTGGCTGGGGAACCAAAGATCCAAACACGTGACCTTTGGGGGACATTTTAGATTCAAACCATACAAATAGCTTTTACACCTTTTCTTAGCTTCCTTCTTTAAAATTTTTCCCTTGATCCCTTTGCATTATTCTCTTATTTCTCATCTGTCTAACTTAAGCACCTCCAATGATTCTTCTACCTATTTTCTTTTACATATGTAAATTTTCCCAAGATTTGTCCCCCACTCAGTATATGCACCCCCATAATAACCACTGCTAATGCTGATGGCTCAAATTCTGGTGCTGGACTTTAGGGCCCTGCATAATTAATGGAATGTTTTATGTAAGAAAACAAATTTTGTCTGTGAAACTGTTAGTGTTACAACAGCCTAGGCATGATCCTGTGGGTCCAGATCAGGATCAAGAGTCGATTTAACTCATGCAATTAAAACCAGTGGGGAATATGATAGCAGGCCTAGGTCATTTCAAAATCACTCTGGTTCCTCAGAAAAACTAGCCCTCAATAAAAGCTGATAAGGGCAGGTGTGTCATGAGATGGCTGGGCCCGCAGAAGGGCTGAATTAAGAAAAATGTGCTGGGGCTAGATAACTTTTTAAATGGCCCTAGATAACTTTGTGGGCTGGGATTTAGCTCAGTTGGTAGAGCGCTATGCTGCAGTCTCTGAGATCCTGAGTTCAAATCCCAGCACCGCAAAAATGGGAGAAGGACGTGGCAATCCACTCCCAAGGCAATCCCGAAGCACTCAGCCATTGAAAACCCTGTAAGGGTTGCTAGGAGTCGAGTCGGATACCAACTCGACAGCACCTAACAACAACAACAACAACAAGATAACTTTGTAAAAAGTCAAATTCAGGGAATTCCTGCAAATGGCTAAACTCTGGGAAACACAAACTTACTTTGTACCCCCACCTTTTACCATAAAAAAAGTTTCTGCTTCTGTGATTCTGCTTCTCCTCCCCTACTCTATAAAGCCCCTAACCACTGTGAGTCAGATGCTACTCTCTGAAAGTCCACTCCCGGGACTGAAAGTACCCAGCCGGCCAGTCTAAATAAACTTTTCTGCTCCCCCACCCCCCCAAAAAAAAGAAAAGAAAAAAGAAAAAAATATTCTGATGCTGGCACAGAGTAAGCAGAGTAAATATCCATTGATCAAGTCTATATACAGCTTCATCTTGGCTCACTTCTGGACCAAGAATCTAAAGTCCCTCATGTTAAACTTTTCCATACGGATATCCAGTCAGCATCATAAGTTTAATATGCCTAAAAAGTGAACTCACTTTTTTCCTGTACCAAAACTTGCTGTTTACCTCTTCTCCTCTTACATAGTAAAGCCACCGTTCTTCTGGTCACTCGGTTTGGAAATTTCTAAAATCATTTTAACTCATTCTTTTTCCTCACTTCTATACTTACATCATTTAAAGCCCTGTCAAACCTATCTGAGCTGCATATCCATATCCTTCTTTGTAATCCTGACACCTTTTATCTTTACACTTTTATAGACTCACATCCTCCCCTCAGCTAATTAACATTGCCTCCATAATTTTAATATTAAAAAATAGTGGATCACTTTATTTTTGTCTTCAAAAATCTACAGTGTCCTTTATCATCTACATAAGATTATTTAGGCTCAATCTACATTTCTAGTGCCCTTCTCTCTTTCTTTCAACTGTCTAGTGTCTAATTCATTCATTTGTTCATACATATGTATCTTGCAGCAGACACAGTTCTAAATGCTATTGTTATGTCAGGAGATAAAACAGGCAACAGCCCCTGCCCTTGTGGGATTTATACCTTAGTGAAAATATTAGTTGTCTCACATTTACTCAAGTATATTAAGTACTTTCAGGACACTGCTTCATCAACCAGGAAGGCCAGCCCTACCTTTCCACCTGTGTAAAATATATATCCCTTCAAGCATTGTCCAAATGCTACATTTTCCAAAAAAAGTTTCCTAGATGCACCCTGTCAAAATTAGTAACCTCTTCTCATAACACACTGTTTTTTTCACTTTTCAATCACAGTTAGTTCTTTCAAAGTCTGCCTTTTGTACTGGATTAAATGCTTCTTAAGGATTAGGACTGTCATGTTCACTTGTACATCTTTTCTGAGCCTTGTTCAAAAAGTATTAATTTAAGTTTAATTCTGAAGTATTGGCTTGTTATTTGTATATAGCACATAGTCAAATCTTCCTGATTAAAAAAAAAAAAAAAAAAAAGACAAAAGAGCCAAGGCAGGTATCTTTCATTACTGGGTTACATTTTTCATTTGAACATAAAAATAACTCTGTTCCATTTGTCTACAGGAGAAAACATGTGGCATTCATAAGGTCTTCAGTAGCAAAATCTAGTGTTAATAAATTGAGGGAAGGGGAAATATCAATGTTACACTATAGACAGCTTTTTAAATTACTATTATAAATATCATCTTGAGATACCATTCATAACAACTATGAATATTTTATCAAAATTTTAACCTGCATAACAATTTGATTCTCTGGAGAGAAAGTGTATTTTGTTTTTATTCCTATTTCATATATCTTACCTTCCTCCATAGTAAAGCAATATAAAATGAAATTACATCTTTCCCACTGAGATTTTTCTTTTTTATGCCACTTTTCTTTATAGAGTTTAGAACCTTTTAGTAAAGGATCAAATTATTATATATCAATCACCTCAAAATAAAATATCAATTTACCTTTATAACTGTTGCATAACTGCTAGCTTTGTAGCATAATACAAATTCTAACACTGCATGTGCAATAAATGTTTCCTAAATATAAAGTGATGTTACCCATTGAATGTAACAGTTATTGAAAACTTATTACCCATTGAATGTAACATTTATTCTCGGCAGAGGTCAAGTTACCTTGAATGGCCATTCACTGCTACTTTGAGATCATTTAAGCTTAATTCATGTTTTCATTGGAAAACAAGTGTAGACACAGCCTGAAAAAATTTATTCTGAATCCTACAGCTTACTACTTTAAACTTGTTCAACAAGAACTTAAAATTTGCATGGCATTTTTAATATACATTTACTGTGGGGGCTCAATAAGGCATTATTATTATCACTGTTTAGATAGAAAAGCAAAGTTAAAGGTACTTGGAGTTGTGCACACAGTCATGCTTATATACTGTATTAAATTGGAAGGGAAGTAACTTGAACTCCTATTTTTCAACCCCAGGCACCATTCTCTTTCCAGCTCTACACAGTATCCTTTATTAAACTCAGTCTTCCTTCCTAAGCAAATGTGACATTTTCTAAGTTGGCATTTGTTAGACTTAATAAAAATGACTGAACAGGCCATAAATATATATGTAAATTAACAACATTGCATCTATATTAAGAATTTTTAAAGAAAATCTGATTTCTTATCTTAGGTCAGTAGTAGATAGTAGTTTCTTATTCCTTTATGCCTAAGTTTCTTATATTTTCTTGTTAAAGTTGAAGATAGTATGTTTTCAGAGTTCCCACTATCTCTAGAGAACCATTAGACTATAGCTGACCCTGAGTTTATCCAGGAAAATAGTTCTTCCTCAGGCAGATACTGGATGTGCCATGCTGACAGATTTCTTTGGTCTATAGTCGAAAAGATGGATATTGTACAATCTCTCATAGCCAACTATTCTCTTCTTACCTAAGCTAAACTATCTTCTATATTTAATTAAAGAAGAAAATTGGCTTTTTTAGTTTCTCATGTGTTTAACTCTTGCATTTTCTTTTTGTTCTATATTTCTTCCTTTTTTTGTTATGATCATCTATTCCATGTAAATGGTTAAATCCATGGCTTTTTTTTTTTTTTTTTTTTTTTTTTTTTTTTTTTTTTTTTTTTTTTTTTTTTTTTTTTTTTTTTTTTTTTTTTTTTTTTTTTTTTTTTTTTTTTTTTTTTTTTTTTTTTTTTTTTTTTTTTTTTTTTTTTTTTTTTTTTTTTTTTTTTTTTTTTTTTTTTTTTTTTTTT